>CM068313.1:55733480-55750980 GCA_034766995.1 Acanthacorydalis orientalis
ATCCGTATGTTTTAAGTTTTGAACATTTTGTATCTTGGAATTTTTCAATAATTTTTTCTCTAGCTCGTGTAATATTGTAATCGTTTGACAATTCCTTTTTGATATTTCTTTTATATGTGTTCATAAGATGCTAACTCTCTTTTCGTTTTTCTCGAAAAGATAGTTACTGTACATCTTTTGTAACAAAAATTATTAATAAAAATACATAGCTTACTTTTTGTTAACTTATTGTTTATTTAATAAGTGTTACTATAGGAGAAAAAGATTATAGAATGATGCATTTTATTATCGGTTGTTGTTTTGTTAGTAACTAGTTAACTAATTTATGAAGTCACCATGTGTGTGTGTGTAATGTTGATTTATTGAAAAAAATGTATTTGAAGTAATTGAAGTGTCCTTAAATAAGTATGATTCAAAAACAATGTAATCTAAACATTGAAATTGCAGGACTAGTGTATTTATTGTTCATATAAGTATTATTCAAGTGCAATTTAATCGAATTAAGTGCTATTATTTATAGTACAAATTCATAAAGTGAAACCTTATAATAACAAAATTACAGAGATAATTTTTGACAAAGGGTTAATATACAATTGTTATTCTGGAAAGTTTTTCCAGTAATTACCAGTATTACAGTAGTAATTACAGTATTGGTTTAAAAACCTCTGACTGTTATTTTCTCTTTACTATAGATGAATCACTGATTAAGAATAGAGGTTATTTCACTTGTGATTTCGAATCGGTTCCTGAAGTATTATGATAATCGTTAAAGTTAAAAAAAAGTATTCCGTTTTAGAGTTAACTTTTTTAATTGTGAAATAATGTAATCATGAACTTACGTACTTAAGATATATACTCATTCCTATTCAGTTTTTTATATCGAGACATTGTTTTCTTTATTGTTTTTTTTATTGTTTTTAAGTAATTGTTATAAAGATTGTATTTTATCAATAAATGGTTAAAAGTATAATTTTGAATTGGCTTTATTCAAATATATGCTAGATACTTTTATCTCAGTATTATTCATTGATGATTGACTTTCACATATGAATTCTTTTTTACTCGAAAAATACAAAAGAACTTAAGTGTTCGATTTTTCTGTATGTTGACGTTTTGAAGATGATGGCGTTGTCCTCGAAATGAAATTTAGCAACAATCGGAAACATCTAATGATTTATTGAATGTTTTTCAACAGAAACATTTTTCTTGGTTTGTAGAGCGAAAAGAACTCATTTGTGAAAGTAAATTTAACCTGACAGAATTGTACGATGACCGACATGTTATGGATTAAAACCGACGTATGTCGATAATAAACTATACTTTGAATATTGTAGACTATGTGATCAAATTAGTAAAAGCAATGGTATGATACTTTCTATTGGAACACATTTAAGAACTATTTTTTGATATCGCATACAGTCGTTTGTCTACATTTTAATGCCACCAATGCTATAATTTTAAATACAATACATTTTTTATTTATTGTATTCATCAACGTCTGGTTCTTACGTTGACAAAAGTACTGTTTCACCGTTGAAATTGTCGTGACTGTATTTAACTTATGATTTTCGTTCGGTATAGTAATTTGAAGTTGTATTTTTAAGATCACTATCTGAATATTTTATACAAATGGTTTCATTTATTGACATATTCTGGTAGATAGACCTCATGAATAAGAAGCACAATTTCAAGTCTACGTACACGGGTATGAAACAAATTATAGATAAATATATGTAGAATATCATGTTTTAGTGATTTTTGTAAATCAGTCAATAATATAAACAGGTATTTGAATAAAAATAAAAAAAGATCTTTTTATCAGTGAGTATCATTTTACTGAATACAAAATAAACTTTTTTATACTAATAAATAATTTTATTTTTTTCAGCAACCTGGTTACATCAATTATGGATTTACAACATGAACTGAAGAAAGTTTGGATATTTCTGAAATTCGAAATGTATTAGATTTTTTACATTGAAAAAAATATGTTTTTTTTTTTTATTTGCTCCAATACTCTGGAATATATTTTTGGTCTTGTTTCTGTTGTTTTATTAGCGAGGAAGTATTTAAAATAAAGTATGAAAGTTAGCAAGACGAATTACTCCCATTTTAAATCAATATATTTTAACTATATGTTTGATAGAATAAAATAATTTTTCTTTGTGAAAACATAACTTTTCGAAAATTTTTCCAAATGATTGGTAATCATTTCCTACAAAAAAAAGAATAATTCACTCAAGTTTTGAGAACCATTGGAAAACAAATGAAAAAAAAAAATTCATATAGTGTCAAATAAGTAGGTAATGAATTGTAAAGATAACCGTTTCATGCGATGGAAGATTTTAAAAGATTAGATCATTTGACACAGCTCGTACCTTCTGATTTCTATTCCAAAAATGTTACGAAACTTAAACAGTATGTTTCGAAATCGAACGTAGAAGCTTTGAAAAACTCGCACGAAGTGCATATGAAAGGATTGTCGTTATTGACGAAAATAATTTCCAAAATCGATTCGAACGATTGTCAAAAAAACGATGTGAATGCGTTGTTATGGTGTTGTTTGAGTTGTATTAGCTATTTTTATCTAAAACGGAAATTATCACGTAACTGCGTAAATTATTTAAGGGAGCGGCGTTTCTTAGTGTCGATAAAGAATTATAAAAAGTTTTTGGAAATTTTTCTGCCTATGTTGACGTTGACGATTGTCCACTCGATGCTCGTGTATATAACTGAAGAAAAGATGTGGAAGTATGAGGATTTGTGCATAACACTATTCAAACTGGTTTTAAATCAGAAAGGTGCAAGCAATAAGTGTATTTATAGTATGATTATGTACATCGAACATAACACGATCAAGGATATGGATATAGCACGAAAATGTGTAAAAATACTTTCAGGCGTTTTGAAATCGTACACTTGGCAAGATATCGAAATTGAATTAATCGGTCGTTTTATGGAAATACTTAAATCGAGCGTTATGCCTTTCCCCGACGATAAATTCATTTACGAACCTATCAATAGGCATATAAAAACGTGCGTGAGATTTCTGATTGAAAATATAAAAAGCGAGGGGTTACTGTTCATTATTAAAACTATCATCACGTGGACGTTTAACGATTATTTATTAGACGAAGACTTATTGGAATTCGGTAATATTTTAGAGTATGCGGCACTGTTGCATCAAACTAAATTGTTCAAAGATACACTTTCGACAGATTTATTTCCTTTGATACTTAAACTTATATCCTCTGAAAATTATTTACAGAGTCTATTAGGCAATCGAATATTCCAACATCTATTAGATAGGAATAAGAACCGTTTAATTTTTAGAAAACCACAATTCTTCTATAAAAACTTGAACTTTGACGTGCACGTCGGCGAAAACAACTCCGAAGATAAAATGTTCATGAAGAGAAACCGTGAAATAATACACAATGCGTTTCTCAACTGTGTGCTGGAAAACGGAAGAAACAGACTACTTCTGGAAAATGCATATACGTCGATGGCGCTGCTACTCGTCGAGATCCCGTGCGCTTACAGTGCTTGCGCGACGGTATGCTTGGTAATGGCTATTCAGGAGAATATTTTTCTCGAAAAAGATTTTCCTCTCGTTCCCTCTCATCATATTCACGCGACACTTATGTCGATCATGTCTTTATTATGTTGGATTCATAAAGCGGACATTTTTTATGCATATTTGAATAAACTGCTGGAAACGCGTGCATTGTACGCACCGTTTTTGAATCCACCACTTCTAAAGAAGTATTTTTATGCGGATCATTATATATTATGGCCGAAAACAGAACTTTTCTTCGAAGATGTTGAAGTGAGGTATGGATTATGGAAATGTTTCAGAGGCCATCGGAAATAACTCTGTTTTTTGAATTGTTTGTTTTGAATTTATAAGAGAGATAAACATTATAGAAGTCATATGGAAGTAAAGATCATAAATGTACTTTAGTGTGAAAGAATCTTCCACCAAAAATTTGAATGATTTTTGATTAAAAGATACCCTGTTATTATATTTTAGTCAATAACTACTGAACAGTAACATTGCAGCAATGAAATTTCTGTAGAAATGTTTATGATATATGTTAATTTTTTTTTAGATAAATGAGTAAGAAAACATTTAGTATTCAATTTTAAACTACATTTACGAGCTATTAAGTATAAAAATACTGAATAATAATCTTTTTGATTAATACATTATTTTTTTTCATTATGTATAATTGAAACACTGGGAAGGAACTTATCTATTTGTTAGGGACTATTAATAAATTATCGTACGGCGTGATGTTAGGTATGAAACATTTGTATGTTGTATGTTATTTGTCAAAAGCTGTAAATTAAAATTGTTTTTTTACAATCATTTTATCATAGGTTTTACATTGTTATTGGAGAATTATAAAAATCACAAATTTAAGTGTAAAGATGATCATCTTTGTAAGCTGTTTTTAATATGTATTAAATTATATATATATATATATATATAATGCGCGCATACATATGTATGTGTGTGTGGGGGGGGGTATTTATATAACCAAAATTGTACAGGTCATTAATAATTAGAGATGTAGATAATTGTTATAAATTAATATTAAGAAACGTATATGCAATTTATATATATACTAATCATTAAGTGTTAAATAGAGTACATTTAGTATTTTTCATTATATATTTGTTTTTTTTTTTTTTAACTATTGAAGTTAATAATTGGATACATTTGATTATATGTGAGAACATAATACGCGACGAGTATAAAATTTGTTAATTAGTATTTTATATTTAGTTTCAAAAATGGCGCCTTAACTTAATTGTAGTTCTAATGTTTTTTTTTTCACATTAAAGTTGACTAATGTCGTGCGTGTGTTTTTTTTATTATGTTTCACGTTAGCTAGAGACTATACTGTCGCGCCGTCAGTATTTTATGTTTTCATTTTTGATTAATGGTGTTTTTTAATTTTGTTTATTGTTGACATTATTAACTTGTTTTGATTGAGAGTTCTAAATATCAGTTCTGAAATGGCAGTGATTGTATTTGTTATTGATACGTCGGCCTCAATGCATCAAAAATGTTATGTGTCAGGTGGTGCAATATCTGTGTTAGATGTTGCGAAAATGGCTGTCGAAAATTTTGTGAAAATCCGTTTACGGAACCCCGACAATCGACACGATAGATACATGCTTTTGTCGTTCGACGAATATCCAGACAATGTAAAATCCGGTTGGAAAGAACCACTTACTACTTTCATGAAAGAATTGAAAAACTTGCAAGGTGTGAATCTTACAACGACAGGTCAAGCACTAAAACAAGTATTTTACGTTCTCAATTTGAATCGAATGCAAAACAGTATCGATACGTATGGGTATGGACGTTGTCCATTTTTCCTCGAGCCCGTTTTTATTCTTTTGATTTCCGACGGTGGAAAGTTCACCTCACTGAACGGTGTCACTGAAGATTTGAATATTCCGATGCAAGCGCAGTGCGGATTTGAGCTGACAAGGGAACCGTTCCGTTGGGATCAACGTCTTTTCGCTTTAGTTCTACGTTTACCTGCCACACCGTTGCCAGACGACGGATTCGATTACGTTGCACGAGACGATTCCCATTTGGATGCCATGTGTGAAGCAACCGGCGGTCGATCGTATCGAATCACTTCATATCGTATGTTAATGCAGTCGATTGAGAGTTTAGTGAATAAAGTGCAGAATGGAGTCGTTGTTGATTTTGAAAAGAGCGATAATGACGTCGGCGATAAGATTTCTTATACTGTGCATTTTTCAATGGCACAAAGCGTATGTCCACTTGAAAGATTATCGCAGGCACCGTTTAAAACGTGCCGCAATATGATTTACGTGCCGTATAACTCACAAAAGAAATTCCTTGTCGGATACTGGCCCGTTCCGGAATCATTCTGGCCTGAAATCAATATGTCAGCGTTACCACCGCGGTCGGCCCATCCGAAATTGAAAATTGTACACGAGGACAATCCTTCTGTAATGCCGGAAGGGTTTCCGTTCGATAAGTATGAGCTAGAACCTAGTCCTCTGACTCAGTATATCTTGTCAAAAAGAAAAGCTAATATGCGCTGGCCAGTTCATGTACCGATAACAAATCGTTCTGAAATATATCCATTCGGTTATTTAAGTGTCAATTCGTATTGTTCTCTCGTTTCTTTGACTGTGTTACCATTTAATTATACAGCTCTTGTTCCTATTATTTCTGAATTTTTTAAACATTCGAAACAGTCGTTCAATAAAGAATGGATTGCACAACTGCAGAATTATTTGAAATCCATACCCTCGTATTATATCGAACCGATGAGACGCGTTTTCATAAAAATGGGTGTATCAAAAGCGAACGCGTGGAGTATTATCCCTGAAAATGTGAATTTGCAGCTGCATCCCGTTATCAAAAATCGTTTACAAAAGTTTGAAGAGCAAGCCAAATCTGAATTTGAAAAATTATGTTATGACATTTTACAGAAACACGTGGACAAAAATAAAAAGACAACGGTGAATTACAACAATACGTTTTTAGTTCCCCGTATTAAGCTTCTCGATGAGATAAACATGAAACGGTTTGCCTTCGAGAAACAAATGTCGTGCAAGATGCGATCGGAATTGGAGACGATGCATTGTCTACCTGTGAGCGAGATGGGGAACTACCAGGAGTATTTGAAACGTTCGTCGCCTCCACTCCGAGAAGTGTTCAGCGTTCCAGTTCGAAAGCAAATATTCGGCAATCCGTTCGCTGTTGACAAATCGGCAATGGTCGATGAAGCAGACGCCGGGTTTCGAGAAAGTGGATCGGTCTCTGAACAATATAATCAAAACAATACAAGAAAGACTTCCCACAAAAGAAAATATGAGTATAAATCTTTCAAATCTCGTCAAAAAAATCGAAAAAATTGCACATGAACAAGTTATCAAACATACGAATCAGATTCGTATCATTGAAATTGCAGAACGATATGTAAATAAACGTTAGGTGACAATTATTATCATTATTTATTTAATATTCGTTTAGTGTAAAAAGATAGAAAAAAATCTGCTAATATTAAGTCTCGGTAATTTTTCATATAAAGTACTGATCATGAATCGATAATTTTGTTATGTATATTTTTTTTAGTTTACTGACAATAAAGTCTGTATTAAAATCGCTTTAGGTTTGCCGTCCATTTTTCACTATAAGTTTTCGAAATAAATTTGAATTAAATTTTCTAGGAGGGATTCAACTGAGTATTGAGATCGAAAACCGCGCAGATATTAAAAGATGACAAGTGTCAATAAGTAATCAATTATTTCAAATTTAAACACATATGAGTTAATTTTTTTATTATCTTCTAATCTACTACACATTCGCAATCATTCTCCTTTATTTTTTTTCCATCTATTTTGTAAATTTTCAATTCCTCCCTTATAAAAATATGCTGGCTGTGACGAAAAATATGATTCGAGGTGAACTTGAACATCACTGACTTTTCGAAACTGTATTTTTGAACGAATGTTCCGTAGATCTAAAATGATAATCCGATGGCGTAATATCTCGTGAATATTGTGTGTGCGTAATATATATATATATATATATATATATATATATATATATATATATATATATATATATATATTATTATATTCTTTATTGAGATATACATACATTGTTAATCTCGTATACATGTCACATTTCACACTACTTTTACAGGTTAGTAACAAACCTTAAACGTGACAGATACAAAACGTAGCTATTCTGCTACATTTTAATTATAATTCACGTATAATACTTTACCATATCTACATATTTAATTATTTCTTATATTTTATTTTTCAACTATATTTTAATTTCCAGTCTTTAGAAGCAATGCTTTAAAATTTTTACTAAATTGACCATAGGCACTGATTCCATAAATGCACTGATGCTAGTCTGATATTGGGAAGTAAGCTTTCTTTTAATAGTTCCAGCCCTTTACAATCTTTTAGTATATGAATATTGTTTATGTGCTCATGACAAAGTTTGCATACCTATTTTCACACTTCTCTTTTTCAAAGTCCTACCCCCACCTACCTAACCTAAATTTTGCAATTATTCTTCTTTCTGACTTTTTTGATTGGTGTATGTAGCTCGCCCCTTTTTCTTTTAAAAGTAAAGTAGTAAAAAAAAATCAGTGAGGGCTTTGTATTTACATTTTTCCAGATAGTATCTACTGCCTCATTTCTCACCCCTTCTGCTATTTTTTTTCATAATTTGAATTCGCATCACTCATCTAGTCTTCCGATAAATTAAGATTGATCAGTACATTGAATATTAAATTTTCTCAATTGTTTCGATTCTCGCTCTTTAGCTGGCTTAACAGACACTTGTTTTGTACTTGTTTACATTTATTATTTTTCAATTTAAAAAAACATTTTACATAACGCTTTTTTATGTTTAGCATCTATCGGTAAACTCCCTATTTTAAGTAGCACAGCATTATTCACCGTTCCCCTATCTCTTCCCAATACGCTTTTTGAGAAATTAGCTTTATTATTATTTAATTTTTTATCGATTCCGTACGGGTCGCAGATCTCAGAGCCGTCAAGATTGGTAGGATAAAACTTTCAAAAATACTATTAATCACCTTAACTGGTATATCTTAGTACATACATTAGGTGTTGGAATTAATTCGTAGCGTTTTACAAGAGATGGCGTAGATAGTACATTCTTCCATTGTTTCCTTTAACCAAATATTCCCCGTAAAACAGCTGTCCTTAGGCGTCAGTTTTAGTATATGTCATTTGGTTGAAGCGTAAATAACAACACTTTGTACTTTATCGAATATGTCGAATTTCGTGCCGGATAAATTGTTTTTGCGGGGAGTTTTACTTCATTACTTTAACATGAAAAAAAGTGCTGCCGAAAGTCATCGTATTTTAGTGGAAGTTTATGGTGACCATGCTCTAGCTGAGCAAACGTGTCGGAAGTGATTTGCACGTTTTAAAAGTGGTGATTTCGACTTGGAAGACAAGGAATGACCTGGACAGCCGAAAAAGTTCGACGATGAAGAATTGGAGGCATTGCTTAATAAAGACCCATATCAAACACTTCAAGAATTTTCTGACTCGTTGGGAGTTGACTTGTGAACGGTAGAAAAACTCCTTAAAGCCATGGGAATGATCCAAAAGCAAGGAAATTGGGTTCCATACGAATTGAAACCGAGAAACATTGAAAGGCGTTTTTCTACCTGTGAACTGCTGCTTCAACGGGAGAAAAGGAAGATATTTTACTATCGAATTGTCACAGGCTATGAAAAGTGGATCAATTATGACAATCCAAAGCGCAGAAAGTCATGGGTTAAGCTCGGCCAATCATCAACATCAGCGGCGAAGCCAAATATCCATGGATCCAAGCTCATGCTCTGTATATGGTGGGATCATAAGGGTGTGATCTACTATGAGCTGCTCAAACCGAATGAAACCATCACTGGCGATCGCTATCGACTACAATTGATGCGCTCGAGCCGTGCATTGAAGGAAAAACGGCCGGAATACTTTGAAAGGCACGACAAAGTGATTTTGTAGCACGACAATGCTCGTCCGCACGTCGAAAAATCGGTCAAAACATACTTGGAAACGCTCAAATGGGAAGTCCTACCCCACCCGCCGTATTCTTCAGATATTGCTCCTTCTGATTACCACTTGTTTCGACCAATGAGTCATGGCCTGTCTGGGCAGAAGCTCACTTCTTATGAAGATTGCAAAAAATGGGTCGATTCGTGGATTGCATCTAAAGACGAGGCGTTCTTCCAACGTGGTATTCGGCTCCTGCCCGAAAGATGGGAAAAAGTAGTCGTTAACGATGGCCAATACTTTGAATATGTTTTTTCAATTTCATTTAAAATAAACGATTTTTTTCATGAAGAAAACGCTACAAATTAATTCCAACACCTAATACATTAATTTTTTGATTCCGCTTATAGCTTGCTCAGCTTTCTTGCACATAATTTTCTGATGGTGATCCCATTTTCAATTACTGCTCACATAGACACCTATGTATTTATACGTGCTAACAATGTCTATTTCTTTTCCTTGGTAATGTCACTTTTCCTATTTACTTACTTTATTGCCCTTTGAGAAAATCATTACTTTTATTTTATCCGACATTAATTACAAGCTTCGCATTCGTGCAGAATTTTCTTAACGAGTTAAGAGCCTTCTGCAGTTCCATAGGGCTATAAGACCAGTAACATTAGATCATAAGCCTAGAGTAACATATTTTATTTGTTCTTCAATATACTTTATGTATATATATATATATATATATATATGTATATATATATATATATATATATATATATGTATATATATATATATATATATATATATATATATATATATACATACATACATATATATATATATATATATATATATATATATAGTGTTCAACATATTTTTAGGGACATGATACATTTTTGAAAAATAAATAACTAACTAAAAAGTAAATTGAATCATATAATTTTTTTAAAGTTGCTGCTTTTATTTAAATTCTGTTTAAATATATATCTAAAGTTTTTTAAAAAATGTATGTATATTTTATACTTTTGCAAAAGTTTTTGTGAAACACCATGGGCATATTTTTACGGACAATGATTACTTTGGTATAAATAAAACGTTTAAATCTATTTTTTATCTATTTTATTAAACTCATTTATACTTTTTCAACATTTTGGCGCGCATCCCTTATTTTTAATAATTTCCTGGGAACGTCTAGGCATTGATTCCACTAAACGCTGGCAACGCTCTAGTGGAATAGATTTTCCCACGTCTCTTTTAGTGCCAATCGCAACTCATTCTTATTTTACGATCTTTTTTTGCAACGGCCTCGTTAACATCTTTCCGTAGTTTTTTTTTTTATCGGAGACTGTGCTGGCCACTGCATTACAGTTACATTATTTGCCTGTAGAAACTTTCGTCAATTTTGAGGTGTGCTTTGGGTCATTGTCCTGCTGAAAGATCAATCGAAGCGGAATACTTTTTTCAGCATATGGGAGCATTTTATTAATATATTATTTACATAACGTTTGCCATTCACGTTCTCATCAATACGAAATATTGATCCAAAACCGTTAAAAGAAAAGTATTCCCATACTTTTATAATCCCAACTTCATGCCTTAACGTTTTTCTAATATATTTGGGGTTCAGTGGTTTGTTTGACGGTCTTCTTGCAAACAATTTTCCCTCAGAGTCAAATATATCAACTTTCATCGCTCTATAGAATATTATTCCATTTTTTTTATTTTTTCGTCACCCTTCCTGTCGTGTTTCGCATCGAATAAATCCTCCCTTTAATGATTTTTTAGGTCTAATACGGAACTTTTACAGCTGATCTACCTAGAAGATTCTGTTCAAGCAACCGTCTACGAACCGTACAAGTACTGACTTGAGCACTAGTTCATCTTTCATATCTTCGGAAGACTTAAAGGAATCATTTTTCAACGAGCGCGAAATGCATGTCTGTTTATACACTAGTTTTCCGATTAAGTACAGGTTTTCTTAATCTTTTTTCTGGTTTCAGAGCATTTTCCACCATATTTCGAGAACGCTGAGCAATTCTTGCGATTTCTCTTATCGACCTTTATTCCGCAAAGCTTGTGTTATTCTCCTCTCCTGTCCGCCGAATAGTTCTTTATTTATCTGCCCATTTTTAAACTGGAACGAATTATTAATAAGATAGTCCCTATTTTTTCTACAAAACGCTATTACCCAGCACCTCAGTAATATTTTCCTTTTCACAAATATCAAGTTATTTTTAAAATAAATTTAAATGCAAATTACATTCCTATAAATGTGACTAACCTGTCTCGACAATTAACATAAAGTGCAGGAAATTTCACGAAATAAGAACACAAATTACCAAATGTGAAGATTGTTGCAGATGCAAGTCTTGTTACTGTTTTCATTAACATTTGGACGCTTTGTAGCAGCCAAATTCATTTGTGAATTTTTGAAAAATGCAAATATGTTCTCAGTGTCACTAAAATAGGTCCAACACTGTGTATATATATATATATATATATATATATATATATATATATGTAACACATGGATCAATAAGTCCCGAGACTAACCCAGAGATGGTGCTCGTAGTAAACCAGTAACCAGGTCTTTCTAGAGTACTAACCTTTACTTAAAACGTGTTAAAATTTTAAGTCGATCGGACCAGAAACAGCTGAGTTATCGAGGTTGGAGTAAAGTCGTTTTGTAGTTTGTTTAAAAAATGGAAAAAACCGAGTTTCGTGTTCTGATAAAACATTGTTTTTTAATGGGTAAAAACACCGTGCAAGCGAAACAATGGATTGAAAAATGTTACCCGGACTCTTGTCCATCAAAAGCAACGATTTGTCGGTGGTTTGCCGAGTTTAAACGTGGTCGTACCGACACAAACGACGCGGAACGCTCGGGTAGACCTGTGGAAGCCGTTACACCGGAAAATGTGAGTGAAGTGACAAAAATTATAATGAAAGATCGTAAAGTGAAGCTCCGTGAGATTGATGAGATGGCACAGATATCATATGGAAGTGTATTTACTATCCTTCATGAAAAATTGAGCATGAAAAAGGTTTTTTCCAAGTGGGTGCCGCGATTGCTTTCGATGGAACAAAAACAGCAACGAGTCGATGATTCAGAAAGCTGTTTATCGCTATTTACTCGCAACAAAAAAGATTTCTTGCGTCGTTACGTGACCATGGACGAAACATGGATACATCACTACACTCCAGAGTCGAAGCGGCAGTCATCTGAGTGGCGCACAGATCGCGAAAGCCGTCCGAAGCGTCCGAAAACGCAGCAGTCAGCTGGCAAAGTCATGGCGTCAGTTTTTTGGGATACGCATGGCGTGATTTTCATTGACTATCTCGAAAAAGGTAAATCGATCAACAGTGATTATTATATTGACTTGCTGGTGCGTTTGAAGGAGGAAATCGCAAAAAAACGACCGCACATGCAGAGAAAAAAAATCCTTTTTCACCAAGACAATGCACCCTGCCACAAGTCGATGAAAACAATGGCAAAATTGAACGAATTGGGCTTTGATCTGCTTCCCCACCCCCCATACTCGCCAGATTTAGCCCCCAGTGACTACTGGCTCTTTGCTGATCTTAAAAAAATGCTCCAGGGAAAAAGATTTGGCTCAAATGAGGAGGTCATCGCTGAAACTGAAGCTTATTTTGAAGCGAAAGATATTTTTTTTTATAAACATGGTATTGAAAAATTGGAAAAGCGTTGGAACGATTGTATCACCCTAAAAGGTGATTATGTTGATGAATAAAAAAAAATTTTGCAAAAAAATGTTGTTTTCATTGTTAGTCTCGGGACTTATTGATCCATGTGTTATATATAGAGAGAGAAAGTTACCATCAGTACTTTTTAAGAGTAAAAGTACTCTCTTACTAACAAAGTTATGTACTCTATTTTTTTGATTTCGCACTCTTTTATATGAAGTGAAATCTAAAAAGCGTTGGTGTATTTTAACATTGAATGTAATAAATTTTTACTTTTTTATCATTACGTAATTGTTTAAAACGCCTACAGTGGCGTGCCAGTCTGAACATATGAGGATCCGAATATAAGACGCCGCTTGTTTTGTGGGAGAAAACCTCGTCTTATCTTCGGAAAAAAATTTTTTTTTTGAAAAAACCAATAACAGACACATTGAAGAATATAAGAAATTAATTAAAAACATTATAGGAAATTTTCTATTTTATATTATATATATATATATATATATATATACACATACACACACACATCTATATATATATACACACACACACAGACAGTTAAGTGCAAAACTGAGTCATTTGAGTCAACTGAGAAATTTGGCTTATTAGTGTTATTAAATGAACCTTTACACTTTCAATAAAAAAACTCATATAGTCGGAAACTACATTTATTGTCGCCTAAATAAATAAATACACTTTGGGATGAAAGCTATTTTAATATAAAAAATAATGAGAATAATAATAGGTTCAGTTTTGCACCACTTTGTAGAAAATATTACATATGAACGTTAATATTTGGTCCAAAAGCCTTTTGTCTTTAACAGAAACTAATTTTTTTTACATATTTTTAATAAGATTTTCACAATACTCGGGTGGAGTTTTCTCTCATTGTTCTTGTATAAGTTCCATAGGATATTAAGATTTGACGGGGGTGAGTCATAGTCATTAATTTTTAAGATATGACCATAATTTTTCAATGGGGATGAGACCAGGACTGTGGGATGGCCACATTAGTATTTGAAAATTTTACTGACTCAGTCAGTTCTTTACTAATCTCGATGTAAGTCTGGGGTCGTTACCGTATTGAAATGTTACTTCGTTTTCTGGATATGGCATTTGTTGGACTGTTTTTATTAGATGCTCATTCAGAATATCTCGATACACTTCTTGGTTCAGATTACCCTCAATTCTATGTATCGGTCTGACTCCGTACGCTGTAAAGCAGTCCCAGACCTTGATGTTACCCCCTTCTCTTAGGTTTCACAGTTTGAATGAAATATTTCGCTTGCAGCGATTCTCCATCTCTTTTCGTGTTCCAATGGCGGCCATCTGTAGTGTATCTATTAATTTTACTCTCATACGACTAAACAAC
Organism: Acanthacorydalis orientalis; assembly: GCA_034766995.1. Taxonomy (NCBI): domain Eukaryota; kingdom Metazoa; phylum Arthropoda; class Insecta; order Megaloptera; family Corydalidae; genus Acanthacorydalis; species Acanthacorydalis orientalis. The sequence continues at coordinate 55,748,116 of CM068313.1, forward strand.
TTCCATCCAGTCATTATCAGGCCATTTTTATACCGTTTTGTAAAGGACTTTCTAGCTGATTTTATTCTTAGTAAGCAGATGTTTCTTTTTCTTCTTGTCAGCTCGAAATTTCGCAGCATGTAATGTTCGTTGTACCGTTCACTTACTTACTAACTTTCCATTGTTTTGTCCAAAAAGCGTAGTGGACTGAGAACCTGAACATGCCTCGCCAGAAGTTAAATATTGAATTACTCTTTTGCTATCTTTCGCGAATAATTTCTTTGTTCGACTTCCAACATTCTATGGTATTGGAAAATCGTATTTGTTTTTAATCTTTTGTACAGTTGATTGACTAATATGTAGTTTCTGTGTAATTTATCGTGTAGACTTTTCGTCTCTGATTGATTTTTTTGCGGATTCCGCAATAACTTTTGAAATCTGATTCATTGTTGAAAATAAAAGAACCGAAGCCGCGTGCACACTATTGAAATGTCACGGAAAGCATGCAACTAAACGTAACTTGACGTAATGTAGGGTATCAGACTATTATCAAACGTGTTGTCACGTTTTGTATTTATGTGCAGCCGCGTGCACACAATTGACAAGACTTGTGTTCGCGCGCCACTATATATAGCTGGACGTAATTGATTTTATTATTGAAATTACAATGGAGAGTGAACAAGTAGTTCATCTGAGATTGATGAAGAAATACCAAGTGTTTGTACCCTGATGGCTCATAATCAGATTCATAAGAAAATAATTTGGGTTCATGAGCTAAATTTAAAAAGAAAAAAAAGGGCGAGTTTCATCGTCTTGTGAAGGAGCTTCAAGAGCACCCCAATCGGTACAAGATGTACTTCAGGATGTCGGAAGAAAAGTTCGAGTACCTGCATGGTCTTATCGAAAAAGATATAAGATCCAAAAAAAATGCGACAAGTCATTAGTACGGAAGAAAAACTCGCTCTGTGTTTAAGGTAAATTTCACACAAAACAATTGTCTCGATTAATTAATTTATTATTTTCTTGTAATGCTACAACTATATGTTGTACTTCGCTCTCAGAGGTAGAATGCGAAATAGAATGTAGAGCTGTCGACGAATTCTCTACGTTCTTGATGTTTCTTGTCGTTTTTCGAGTACGTAAAGATAGTACAAAAAATACATTTCCCTCCCGAACTTCAGGCGACTGTAAAATACGACATTCGATGTGCTGCATCTCCACTTTTTTCTGCAGTTTACAAAAATTTTTAAATTGAATATTTTATTTTTAGATTTCTTGCCACCGGAAACTCTTTCAAGTGCTTTGAATTCAGTTATCGCATGGGATTCAGCATAGTAGGACAGATAGATCTGTTTGAAATGCTATTTGGAAGAGGTTGAATCCAATTTTCATGCCGGTGTCAACATTTTCCAAAACATTTGGAAAATGTTGACAAAAAAATTAAAAATCTGTTTTTAAAAATCAATTCCTAAACCTCGTTACAGTAATTGATGGAAAGCATATTGCCATACAGTGTCCGATTCGAGGAGACTTGAAATATTTTAATTATAAAGGCTTCCGTTCACTAGTTTTACTTGGAAAAAAGTTGCAAGACCAAGTACTTTTCACACCACCAGACAGCTCATCGAGTGAAAATTATCCGTCGCTTCTCTACGTTATAGTTGGAGATGAAACTTTCCCGCTGAAATCATACTTACTTCGACGATATAGTAGACATCACCGTGCAGGAGATGAAAACAAGAAGATATTCAGTTATCGATTGACGAGAGTTCGAAGGGTCGTTGAAAATGCGTTTGGCATTCTTGCATCACGGTGCAGGGCATTTCGTCAGCCTCTAGACTGTTCTGTGCATGCGCACTGTTCTCTGTATGAATTACACCGTTACAAGATGTTAGGCATCATATCGTAGCAGTTTCACAACTTTATATTGGTACGTTTACTCTAGATTTTAGAAATAATGTGTTTAGGCGCTATCAAGATTTTTCATATTATTTGATAATATTAACTGTTATAAAAAATATTTTAATAAATAATAATGTTGTTAATTTATTTTAGAGTTACTTTACATCTGGAAGAACCAAATTGTTTTATTAGGTTATATTGTACTATACTACAATAAAATAAAAAAAATACATTTTTATGTTATTTTCAATTAAAATCGACACATTTTCAATTTATCTCGAACACTTTTCAAACTGAAATGTCAATTGACGACTGATTCAAAAGTGTTATCACGTCACGAAATGTCTGCAGAAACAGGAATATGTAAGAACGTGTCAACACTAGTCGAGATAAGAACCGTACGCGTCATGCGTGATGTGCATTAGAGACTACAGAGTGAATGGGTATCATTGAAACCAATGAAAAAATAGCGTTCACATATGGTCTTATCACGTAATATTATATATTATATATATATATATATATATATATATATATATATATATATATATATATATATATATATATATATATATATATATATATTACGTGACGTGTCAATAGTGTGCACGTGGTTTACTAAATTATTCACTCTGACGAACTGAATAAAACTAATGAATAACCGATACGAGTGTCTGATAATGTTTGTGTACACTGCATGCACTTGAGAAAAATGTGTAAACAAACCATATTTGGAAGACTTGGTGCAAAAGTGAGTCAGCGAAAAACAAATATGAAATGGTTACTATAGAGGTACATTTATGTATCATCACATGTTTTAAGGGGCTGTGTACTTCAAAGTATCGAATATAAAATACAACTACTAAAATATCACAATCATACATATGTATTTTTAAATAGTTTTAAAATTTCAATATTTTGGTTCGGTTTTGTACTTGTTACTTTATATATATATATATATATATATATATATATATATATATA
>CM068313.1:55758480-55840980 GCA_034766995.1 Acanthacorydalis orientalis
ATAACATTCGAATGTAATTCTTACACCTAATTATTAAGTACTATTGTTTAGATTTTCTTTTAGAATTTTTAAATACATGCCTTTATCCATATTATTAAATACTTAGTGAGCAAAATTCTTATTTGTTACACGCATTTATAATTTTTTTTAATTGTTAATCTGTCTTTGACCGATGCATGTCCTCAACAATATACTGAGAATCGTTTCAGGATGGTATTTTTTCTCGAACTGTTGCATGACTTCTGCTGATAATTTCATAGCACTTTTGATTATTTTTCTTAAAATAAATTTTCATTTCAAAGTTATTCTTATAGTATAAAGTAAATTATCAGGTATAAAAAGTTATAATTTGTCACATTTCTTACAAAACGTAGTTTTTCTTTTCAGTGCATTTTCCGCATGCATATTTTTTACAGATATTACAAATGGTGGTAGTTTTATTATTATTACAGTACCCTATTTGACACCATGCTTGTAAAGTGAGCTCTTTGAAGTTGTTTGTAGATTAGATTCTCGTGATTCCATCCCTGGTTTTACATTTTCAACGGCATTTTCAGTGGCAAGTTCATCTGCTGGTTGAAACATAAATTCACCTTTCATAATATTTTTTTAGGGATATCCTGTTGGACCGGGCACATCTTTGAAAATACTATGAAGTCGTAATCTTCCAGGACTAGATTCCTTTGTATTTTTTCCCAACCGGTTCCGTCTGCAGCAATTTAACTTTGATGATCTTGTAGTATACTTTCATTTTCATATTAAAAACTTGAGAGCACTCGAGAACATCTTCTATTAGGTAAATTTAAAATATTTTCAAATTCATTATCACTTTCAGAGGACTCCTGAGCATTTTCTTCGTGTAAAGGCTCATTACCACTATTATCACTATTAAAAAGTTCATCGTGGATACCGCATAGTTCATTTTCAATTTCTTCTGGTTCACCTTCACTGTCCTAGAGTTCATCATCCTCGATATCAGAGCATTCCATTGGTATATCGTTCAGTTTTTCCAATAATTCAGAGATTTTCAATCGTTTTGCCATTTTCAGGACTTACAAAAATGAAATAAAACCAGTGATTACATAAAATTTATATTTTTATTCATTTTTCTCATCTCACACTAATTGAAATAATATGTCTTTTATTATAATTTATATAATTATGTGTGCGTATCAAATGAGCTGTGACTCTCTCTTTCTATATATATATATATATATATATATATATATATACATATATCAAGTTGATAGAAAAATAATTGCGGTTTCTGATCTTCAAATTCGTATACATTTTTCTCTATTTTGATTTTTCTAGCTCTTTTAAGTAGTCCGCAGTTAACCAGTTAACTGCGGAATTTAGTTTTAGAAATCTATCATGGGGTGCGGAATTAAAATCAAACAACGACGAGTATACACGTCGAACGCGGGTTAAATGCTCCTATTATAAATTTTATCAAAAAAGTAAGGCAAAACGAAGAAGTATTATAGTTTTATTCCATAAATAATTAAAAATTCATTGTTGAAAAAGTTATTGTCACTAAAAACTTAATTGCCAAAAAATAATAAAGTAAGTCTTATAAGTAACACCTTCTTGCAACGAACCAAAAACTAGTAAGGGATGTTTATTGTTCGTGCATCTTATTTATATTATTTCACTTGTTATCGGGAATACCCGATATATACAGTAAAGTACACAAAACAAATTTGCGAATACCCGATGCACTGGGGAAAATAATCAACTCAGTTTGTAAAATAATACATTATACGGGGAATAACCGATGTACCAAAAAGAATATAGATAATCAAACTTTTTTTTATAAAATACATAACAATTTAAAAAAGGACGGCAATATAAAAAAAGGAAAAAAAAAGTACCACTAAATGGCATTTATATTACTTTTTACAAAAATTGAAAGTTTTTGTAGTGAATGGTAATTTTTTATTTTACACGACGGGTATACACGTCTACCGCAATGAAATAAAGTTTTGGATTGACGTGTATACACGTCGAAGGCAGTTAACTTGTCAAAAAGGATATTAACATGAGCACGATGAAATGGCACTTTCATTGAAAAAAATGAGGTTAGAATTCAATAAAAAAACAAAACCGCACTTATTTTCCTACCGTCCTAATAAAATGATGCAATCATTCTCAGAGTATTAAGACACAAATAATCGTTTTTGTATAATATTTCGATCAGACAGAATTGAAAGAAGTCAATAATAAAATATATTTTTTTCAAATTAATTGAACATTTTATTTCATAATTGTTCAGTTAATAAAACCCACTTATACTGTTTTACAATATGAGTTAGAATTAGGAAAATAAAATCGTAATTATTTTTGCCTTTAGTGTGATATTTTGTTTGTCCTGATTTGTATCAAAGGTAGTTTCAGTTTAGTTTAATAATTGGTTTTATTCTTTTTTATTAGTATTCGATATGACTATATTTTAATGATAATTCCATAATTATACATATTTGATAAAAACGAACAACGGTTGTATATTTCTAAGCAAACTGCTGAATTTTCATATTTTTTTCATATTAGTTGTGTAACGTATAAAACTGAAATAATCTTGAAATATTTTTCTTTGTTTGATCTCTCATAGTCTGAAAGTTGGCATCGAAATCAATACATATATCGAAATTCCTAATGATATGCATAAAAAATAACAGATTTGTTATAGATTTATACGAAATCGGGCAGGTGGAAAAGATGTTATTCCCAGGATGTTGAAAAAGATAGCCATTTCCGGTGTTTCTTTTAGTGGTAAAATCATGTATAATTATCACTGATCAAAATGTTCCCATTGGATAGTCACCGGTTAATAATACCTGTAAGCAAGGAGATGAAACCTCTTTTCTACCCCTAATCTTTTCCAACCATCTAGAAAGGTGAATTTTTTTATGTAACTATTGGAACGTATCGATATCACTATTGAAACAAGTACCAAATCAAAGATTACCACTTAATTTTAACGTATAAAATAGGGTGGAAGTGTTTAATTGATCCCAAACAGGTTCGATTACTTTGCTATATGATTTGATACTAAATAAACAATGCCAGTGATTGTTTAAACAAATTGCACAATAAATTAAAACCTTATTTGTATTTTTCAACAGTTTATGGGTCTTCCAAGTAAGATTATGGTATAATTCAATAGCACGTGATTTTCTGTGCTTTTTTTTAAATAAATATCGTTCTCATATTTTTTCTTTCAATTAAGCGACTATTGAAGGGATATTATTCTTTTTACAGACATTTTATATTTGCAAGATCTGTTTACATTTACGTACAGTATATTATACGCCGAAATCTGAATATTCAAAAGTCTTATAATATTCTTATTAATTACTATGTACACTCTTTCGTATTGACATTACCAACGATATATATTTGAAAGATCTATTTATGTTCCCACACGGCATATTATATTTGTGAAATATTACATACTTGGCGGTTAACGTTCGACCAGAAATTGACATGGAAACAGCATCTTGCCGATTTAAAGGTCAAGTGCAAGAAGGTCTTAAATATTATCAGTGTTCTTCAACACTAAATGAGGAGCAGAACGTACTGTCCTTCTCACTCTGTACAGGTCATTAGTTAGATCGAAACTCGATTACGGGAGTACCATCTATTCTTCTGCCCAGGATTCGTGAATTTCCATGCTAGACAGCGTACATGACGCAGGGATCCGTCTGGCTACCGGTGCGTTTCGCACCAGCCCGATCGTAAGCATCTGTGCTGAAGCTGGAGAACCGCCACTCAGCGTCCGCCGCCGACAGCTCATTTTGAGCCACGTTGCTGGCATGAGCAGTAAGCGCCAACATATCAGCCACAGGCGCCGTTTTCGGTTGCCCCCGAAGACGTTTGTACGAATCCCGAATTAGACAAACCAAGTCTCTTTGCCTCAGAGCAAAACATATCATTTCCGAAATGAGACTTGTTATCCCACGAGTTTCAAATTTTAAACATTCTTTGTCACCATCGCCGTGGCTGGTTCCTCAGACCAATTACCGTGACGATCTGATACTTTTTCACAAGTCAGACACATGTCCAGGGGTGTACCAGCAACGCTTCTTTGAATTATACTCTATGTATCCCGAATACAAGCACATATTCACTGACGGGTCCCGATCTGGGGACGCAGTGGGATGTGCTTTTTTTGTATATGGGAATGAGATACACGAGTGGCGACTGTCACTAATAGCGAGCGTCTTTACAGCGGAGCTGTACGCCATCGCTCGGGCTCTGCGTTTCGTTGCTTCGTCTGCTCACTTGAGGTACCTCATCTGTTCTGACTCACAATCTGCACTTTCTACCATTCGCAGAATGTATCCGACGGATAATCTCGTTCAAGAGGTACACAAGTGCTTGACTGATATCGTCTCGTGCGGTAAATCTATCGTCTTTTGCTCGGTGCCCGGTCACGCTGGCGTGGTAGGCAACGGAGAGCCGACGCAGCAGCCCGTCACGCGTATAATCTTGCCCTCGCGGACGTTCCGGCTGTTCAAGTCAACGACTTGAAACAGCATTTCAAGCATCACGTCGTCGACGCTTGGCAGCGGGACTGGGTGGCGGTAACCGCTAGCAAGTTACGAAGCCTCAACTACTCTGTTCGTGTCTGGGAGACGTCCGTCCGACCGAACCGATGAGACCAAGTCGTTTTTACAGGCTTCGCATAGGGCACACCAGAATGACTCACTCTTTTATCTTGAAAATGGAAGGCCAGCCGATGTGTGACACGTGTGGCATTGCTCTGACGGTGTCACACTTTTTAACACGATGCGATCGTTATGAGATGTTTAGGAATCGTCTGAGTTTGTCGGGGGAAATCTCCATAATACTAGGGGAAGACAACGACGCCGCAGATCGCATTTTGACTTTCGCAAAGGAGACTGGACTTTTTACCATGATTTAGTGTTTTTTACAATCTTGATATATTTCAACATGTTGTGTCGTCATAGATGTCAAGCCATCGGGCTTATTTTAAAATGTTCTTCAGGAAAAATCCTGTGAATCCTAGTATCAGATCGCAGTAATTAAATGTTTTACTGTCCTCAAGAGGTCATCTCTTTATTATGTTTATACGTATTGTCCAATCAAGATTGGGTATTTTTACAGTCCAGTTCATTCATATTTGTTTTTTTCTTTATCGAGGAATATTTAGGAATATTTATAGAGGAATATTGTTTTAATGAAATATTCTTAAGCGTTCGGCACACATACATTAGCATTTCGAATTGAGGGGTGATTCGAATGCAAGTGCTCAAACGGGGTGTGTTTTTAAATTATAATTTGTGTTCGGGCGCTAATGACCTCCGTTGTCGATGCGCCCTAAATCCTCAATAACTAACTAACTCGACTGAACGTTCGTGCCGATTCGTCTGCATTTTATCTTTGGAAAAAAATATTTTCTCTACACGAATGAGTTCGATTGCTCCATTATATGTTTTGGCACTAAATAAACAATACCAGTAATTGTTTAAACAAATTGCACATTAAATTAAAACCTTCTTATTTGCATTTTTCAACAGTTTATTGGCGTTTCAAGTTAGACTATCGTATAATTGAATAGCACATGATTTGCTGTGCTTTTTTTTAAATAAATATCGTTTTCATAACTGTTCCTCTCAATTAAGCGACTATTAAAGAGAGACTATTCTTATTACAGACATTTTATATTTGAAAGATCTGTTTACTTTTATGTACTATATATTATATGCCGGAATCTGAACATTCAATAGTCTTACAATATTCTTATTAATTACTATATACACTTTTTTCGCATTGACATTGCTAACGATATACATTTGAAAAGTCTATGTATATTCCCACTCGGCATGTTATATTTGTGCAATATTACATACCTGGCATGTAATATTCCAGAAAGACAACATGCAGAGTGAGTTTCATGTGTAATATATTCTACGTTGGAATCAGTAGATTCGGTAAATTCTATATTAACATCAAAGATGTTGTCTTTCTTGTCATTGTTTCAGATATTTACCTCCAAAACATCATCTACATTTAATGAAGTAAGGTTTCCTTTGAACTATAATGGCTCAAGTCTCTTATTCGAAACTCATCCACATTCTGGGGCATTAAATGTAATGCAAGTAGCATTTGTCACATTATCACATTATCCAACATCGAAGCAATGTAGATCGTGCGCAATTTTTTTTGATCTAAAGAACTCCATCACGGTGGAATGTTATTGGAATCGACATCTTTAATTTTGTTTTTCAGAAACTTCTCATTGCTAGATTTGTTTGCATACAGATTTCGAAAAATTTCGTATCTCGCAAGGTTTACCCTATTGCAGTGTTTAATCATATAGTGGAGCAATCAAATTCATTCGTGCGGTAAAAATGCTTTTTTCCAACTATAAAATACAAACGAATCGGCGCGAACGTTCAGTCGAAAGTCACGCAATAAATCTCTGGTGGGGACTGTTTGGGATCAATTAAACACTTCCACCCTATTTTATACGTTAAAATTAAGTTGTTATCTTTGATTTGGTACTTGTTTCAATAGTAGTTTCAATACCTTCCAATAGTCATATAAAAAAAATCACTTTTTGAGAGGGTTGGAAAGGGTTAGGGGTGAAAAACAGGTTCCATCCCGTTGATTACATGTATTATTAACCGACGTATGGTACCTTTTTGATTAGTGATAATTACACATGATTTTACCACTAAAAGAAAGACTGAAAGTGGCTATTTTTTTAACAACCTGGGAATAATTTTTCCACCTGCTTGATTTCGTATAAGTCTATAACCAAACTCTTATTTTATATGCATATCATTAGGAATTTCGATACATGTATTGATTTCGTTGCCCATTCTCCTACTATAAGTATTAAACTAAAAATATCAATTTGTTTTTTTTTTTTAATATATTTTTTCTAATCTTATTTAATTACAATAAGTTTTCTTTTACAGATCTGTTATAATCATAACGAAAATATATTAATTGCGCGCAATGACTGACCAAAAGTGTAATTATGGTTTAAATACGACTGTTTTTTTAATTTATAAACTCGATAGTGCAAAAAAGTGAATCAGTGTAAGATAGAAAATAGTGTAATACAACTGTGAAATGACATTCGCGGCCCACGTTTCAAAAAGATAGAGATTTTATAAGGTAAGTCTTTCATATTCGAAACCTCTGTATTAATCTATTTATTTTGACGTTTTTTAAATGATTGTTTTCCATATTTGATAAGCTTCAAATATTTTTTTGAAGTTCAACTTCTCCGGGTACGGTAGGCACGAGTCGAATCGTTGTGTAACAAAATTGTGTGACGGAAGTTAAATGCATACGAGTGGGAACCGTGCCAACGGCACGAGTCCAAACGCTGTGAAACAAAATTCTGTGACGAAACTGGAGTGAGGCGTACCCCTCACACATAGGAGTGGAGTTGGGTGTTGTGTAATAGGGTGTGTACGAGTGCATGTACGGTTTTATATATTTAAGCCATAGATAAGACTCTCTAGATGACAAGGTACGGGTTAAAAATCAATGGCATAAAAACGATAGGCTGAGGGGGTGCGAGATGTTAACTCATCCTGACATAGCCAGATGGCATTGTACGCGCGATGTTTGTGCGGGAGATTTTAATACTTGAAATTTGAATATTAGCGCTGGTATATACATTTCCATTCAGAAATATTTAATTTTAATACAATTTTATAACAATTCTCAAGTAATCAATTCCATATAAAATACGAAATTCATTACTTTAAAATTATTATAAAATTGTGTTAAAATTAAATATTTTTGAATCGATGTGAATATATTTAAATTATTTATTTTTTTGAAATCATACTATTGTATGATACTGTTTGCAATTCACAAAAAAGACAATTGTCTATGTAATTTATTTATTTTTGAAAAATATTTAACACTAAAAATAAATAACTAAACACTAGTAATAAAAACAAAAAAAGAACATTTAACACAACACTAAAAATTGCTCTACCATCGAAATCAAAAGATGAGGTATTCTTTCGATTTTAAGGAATTTAACGCTTTCATATTATTTCATCCCATATCACACCCTGTGCACATAACCCGAAGTTTAATTGATTCTATTCGCTGAATAACTTCAATGATCATTCGTGACAAATTATCTGAAGTTAAATTTCGACAAAAGTAGTAGGAAATTGACTGCTTCCAGCTACGTCTCACTACTTGCAAAATAAAAACCATAAAGCTATGTACATATTCCTTCCCTATGAATCCGATGTCCATGTCAACATGCCCAGTAATTCTATCAGCACGTAGGTCATACGACAACCTCTCGCGAATTGACATTTCATCGAACATTAACAAACAGAAGTTATCTTTGCCCTCTAAATTACTGATCATGCGTGTTTCTTATGACATAATATAGTCGTTCACACCTTGTTTCAAAGGAATCAATCTCAAAAAAGTCATTAAAGAATTAATCGATGGTAAAGCAATTAATTTCCATAATAAACGATAACCTTTTGGACTTCTTTTCTAGAAAAACGAACATAACAACTCCTCTTCTATCCACTATTTGCATAAATCTGCCATACCCCTGATACGAACCCATAAAAAAAATATTTGTTTGTTTTAATTTATAAAGGCCGATGTAAACATTTATGAATTTAAAAAAAAATTAGTACACTACTAAATTTCAAAATAATTATTAGTTGCGATCTAAAATGTATGTTATATATTGTATCGTATAACTTTGTACTGTTTTGAATTACTAAATTAATTTACACCATCAGAATTTCCATTCAAAATAATAATGGAAACATTACAGCTGTTGGCGTCAATTTGAATAGTAATTATAATAGAAACGTTTATAATTTTATAAAATAAATTATAGTATAAATAATAATATTACACTTGTGAATATTTACATTTACTGGTAGATCGACCACAGCTGCAATGGTAGGAGCAATCGGTGTTTCCATCGTACTGGTTGATGAGAACACTGCGGACGGTGGCTAAAATTTAAACAGCATTTGTTATACAAATATTTCTTGTTACCCAGAAACAAATTAGGTATTTTCAGATCATTGTATCTCACATAGCATGGTTTTCAAAAATTGTTATTTTTCAAAACCATATGTAATAAACCACAAGCAGGTTACGTTAAGAAATAAAAATATTTTATACCTGTGTTTCCAAGTACAAAGAGAGGACCGCTGATCTGTTGATGCAGTTCTCTTGCGAATTTGTAAAATCGCATGATCTAAAATGATGTTGACAATTTTTTCACTCTACATTCTGAATCCACATGTTCTTCACCTTGCCATTGCTTGAATCCGAAGACGTGCTTTACAATACAAATATTATTACACATAAATAACTATTAACAATTAAAGTCAATCTAATTAAAATATGACTCACCTGCTTCAATCACAAATTATTTCACAAACAGTAAACAATAAAAATGTTAAACACATGTCAAACAGATGTAATTTTCGAACAGCGTCTTTTTAAGAATGCAATTTTTCTTTGACCAATATGAAAGCATATGTTCATGCTCTCTGTCAATAGTAAAACGATATATAAAATGATTTATAAATCGAACAAATAACGCTATCCATTCGTGTCAGCATTACTAAAAAGCATGCTCAAGGATGCCTATGTTACTTTGACCGGCCTGATTTAAGCTATCACAAACCAATTGTTTCAATTTTTAAATTATGATGATGCAGAACCTGTTAAATATAGGCAGAGTTATGTGGAGACAATATCTGTTGTCTATTAACACTGTGTGTGTTATGTTATACTGAGAACAACTTAAAAATGTAGAATCCAACGGAAAAGAAGAAACGATGTTTTCCTCACCATGAGTCATAGGTCCTCGTACCTCGCACTCAACATCTATGAAGTGTTTCTACACTGGCACAGCAATGAAACGAAAAAAAAAACTGAAAAGAATATCGACGACCGACAATGAATGCATCACGCCAGATTCAAGTCTCATTGCTAAATACTGTACTTTATTCAGTACAGTTATCTAACAAAAACAACGAGCGTATTGGACGACGGCAAATTTAAATTGTCGCCCTAACAGAACCCGTAGCATAAAATTTATATTTATACTAAATATATAAACAGAGTATTGTTTCCTGGTAAAATAGAGTTTACCAGGAGAAAAATATTTTTTAACCCCTTAAGAGTTTATCTCGAGTATGCTCGTCGAAAAAATGACATCTTTTTTGTTTAATGTCGAATATACTCGTCATGTAGAACAAAATTCGCTTTTGCTATTTATTGTAAAATTTTGGTAAAAAAATATATATTTGTAATTTTAATACAGTTTAGAATATTTCTAAGCAGTTTTCTCTTTGCATTGTGAATCTCACGTCTGCTATCTAGAGAAGGTATTAATAGGATGTAATAGAAAAAATTGTGAAGTGAATAATGTTTTTATTTATCTTCCCAGATGAGTTTTACTGTTAGTGATGAAAATATATCTTTACATCTAAGAAAAGAGAAAGAGCGATAACACCTGTGTTGCGTGTGGGAGTAGCACTACCTACTTAGTGTGCCACTAAGGAGTGAGAACTCGACTCATTTTTAAATTAATGAAAAGGAATCCGTTTTGTGTCTTTAACGTTTTATTTTCAGCGAAGAATACAAGATATAATAAAAAAACTATTGTAGTGTTCGGTATATTGACTTATTGAGGCTTCTGACTTGACACTTTACCACTTAGTTCATGACTTATTCCTTCTTGATTTACTTCATGACTTACTTGACTTATCACTTGATGATTTAGTTCATGACTTATTTGTATAGCCTAGCGTGACCGGTTTATATATAATTTCGGGCGGTATTCCAGGTATACGAGGTCAGACAAGTAATGCGACAAAATTCAAAAATCGAGTATATTTAAAAATTAAGGTACATCGCTGCGATCCCTTTCAAAGTAGTCCCATCCCGCATCTATACTCTTATTCCAGCGAGTTTTCCAGTTTTCGTAACAATTCTGGAACACTTCTTGTGGGACCTCTCCGAGTACCCTCGTCACAGATTCTTGGATATCTTCAACGGAGTCAAAATGTCGACCTTTGACGAATTTTTTCATATGGGGGAATAGGAAAAAGTCGCAGGGTGACATGTCCGGTGAATAGGGCGGTTGTGGTAACGTTGCGATGCCTTTAGACGCCAAAAACTGAGAGACACTGAACGCACTGTGACAGGGAGCATTGTCGTGATGCAGAACCCAAGTCTTCGCGATCTCTGGACGCACTCTGAGCACCCTTTTTCGTAATTTTTCGAGCACATTGCGGTAGAATACTTGATTTACGGTTTGTCCAGGTGGTACGAACTCTTTGTGAACCACCCCTTTGCTGTCGAAGAAGCAAATCAACATGGTTTTCACTTTGGACTTGCTCATTATCGCCTTCTTTGGCCTTGGTGCTCCAGGGGACAGCCACTGTTGGCTTTGTCGTTTAGTTTCGGGGTCATATTGAAAGAACCAACTTTCATCACCAGTAATAACTCGATAGAGAAGAGTAGGATCACTTTCAACCTGCTCGAGACAATCTTGAGCGATATATATATATTCATTTTCGTGACATGCACTACTCGCGCGTTGTTACAAAACACTAAACAGCTGGCGAAGAAATGATCGTACGAGGGTGGTCAAGGTCTCAATTTAGAGAGTAGGGATCTGCTATTACGGTGGCGGAGTTACAGGTTCGCAGTGTTACCACAGGCCGAGAAAAAAATCGGTCGCATTACTTAATTGTCTGACCTCGTATACTTTAATATTAATATAAATGAATGCTAACTGTTTAGGCTATTAGTTTGCAATACAATAAACACACATAACTTAATGGCCTGACCTAATGAAAAGAGGCATGGTTTTTCAGTGTCTTTGAATGGCTTAATTTTGAAACTGAAATTACCTTGATTTTAAGATTGAAAAAATATAATCGTGCTTCAACGACCTGTAACGTTTTCTGATGAATGTAGTGATAAGATTGAAGAAGATAATGAAGATGCAGTTTTGCATACAAGGACACGGAAGGAATATTAGTAATTTCAACGTCTTCTGATGAAAGTACTGATGAGGATGAAGAAGGTAATGAACCTGATAAAGAAAATAAAAATTCAAATGTACAATGGAATATTAGAGATGGAGAGCGAGTAGCGTTTAAATTTATTGCTCATCCTGGTCCAAATTTCACTAGTCCCCATTCGTTAAAAACTAAATGTGTGTTCTATATGGAAAACATATCATTATGACTTACTAAACGTGATAGTGGAGCAAACTAATTTATATGCTAAGCAATTTTTGGAAAGTTACCTGAATTTGAAACAACATTCAAGATTTAAAAAAAATGATACCAACGAACAGTAATGAAACACGATTTGTGAATTACTTATCGATAAAATTAAACATTTTTCAAAAAAACAACCAAAAAAATTTATTATTTTGTTATAATTTAACTCAATCTTACAGCAAGTGCATTTATTGTGTTTTCGTCGAGTATACTCATGAAGCCTAGAAAGAATTAAGCACACCAGTGCACATTTTCAAAACAAAACGTTTAAGGGGTTAAAAAAGTATTCTATATTTACAGCTCGGAAGTTTCACTTAAAACGCGCTTTTAAAGCCAGATGTCGATTAAATTTTTTAGTGAATTAATGTTTTTCTGTTATCTATCATATATATTTCTCTATCTATATATTTCTGTTAGCTATCATCGATGCCTGAACCGTAAAATTTACCTTCCGTCCGAGTGAATGTTTCTTCTTCCTCCCTTTTTTGGTATTTGCGCACTGTCCCAGCTTCCTATGTCGCGCCCTGCGCTTCATGCTCGGCGGAATTCGACTTCCTGAAATCGTTTTTCTCGGCCCACTCATGAGCAAACCTTCCACGATCGACTTGCATCATTTTTAAAGTGCCATTGATACCTCGTTGAATACATAAGCGGCGATATTTGCAGCAATTTCGACTATGGAAAAGACCGCTGTGTAATTCCTTCGGCGCTATTTTCCATATCAAATGGGTTTTTAAACTTTCATCGTTATTTTGTAAAAATTATTCCATGAAAAGCTCCATTAGATTCTCCGAAATCAGATCTTCGTAAATGTGTTTTATCGGTTCGAAAACAATCCGTGGAAGTGCTTGGTAAGTCATGTTCATACATAGATTGTGCCAGACGCCACGCGGCAGGGCGCCCGACCACCATCACACTTTTATCTGTAACTATAGCAATTTAACGAATTTCTTAATTAAAAAAAATTGTGAAAATGTTTTCGAGTGATAACACTATACGAATATGTGATTTTTGAAAAATCGAGTTTTTCACCGGTCAAAAGGTATATAAAGTTATATATGCCGTTAAGAAATATCTGTCGATTACGGAGATTATTAATTATCATATATTAATAAATAAAAGTTTATTTAATAGCACGATGCTCCGTCCCGTACTCATTTCGCTCGTCGACCACTGGGAGGAGACCCGCCGCTCGTTATCGCTCGCTCTCCCTTTAAAAAATGCTACTTGCAAATATCAATGAATACTAATGGTGATAATAAACACTGTTTTTTATTGTAAACGGTGTATTTTTTTTCAAATTTTTACAATAGATCTTACAATGAAACTTTTCACTGAACGATTACTACAGCGCTTCATTGGAAACGATATTTGTGATTGAAGTGTTTTCGGTTTTGCATTCAAACTTAATACATTCCTCGTCAGCATTATCGTTAATCAATCGGAGAGCAGATCATGCGATCACCATCAACCAATCAGAACAAGAACGAAAATCATTTGACGACAACAGTAGTTCTAGTAATTTAACGAATTTCGCATTAAAATCTTGTGAAAATATTTTCTAGGGATAGTACTACCTGAATATATGATTTCTGAAAAATCTGTTTTTTAACTGATCAAAAGGTGTATATATATATATATGTATGTATATATATGTGTGTGTGTATGTATGTATATATATATATATATATATGCCCTTAAATGACGGTACTATCACTTTCAGAATGTTAAAGTACAGAAACGCTTAATTTTTCTGTATCCTACGTTTTAATACTAGAGCTACCACACCAGTCGAAATGACTGGTTTTAAAATTTTATTTTAACATTCCTACTTCATGTCACATTTTTATTCACAACGATGTAATGACTTTTGCAGCGATAACTAAGGAAATATAGTATAATGAATTTTATTTTTTTTTATTCAAAATCAAAATAATTTGTATCATGGCTACTTATACCAATACCAGTCAAAATGACTGCTACCTGTGAACATGTAAAAGTGTTCTGCAATCTGTTTACCGAACACGAATTAACCAGTTTACTCGTTTTGTACAACTTCTCACACGTTCTTAGAATTTTTACTGCCTATCATTTAGTATGATGGTGAGAATTGTCAGGAAAATTCCGGATCGATGATGACGATAATGCAAAACTAATGCATTCATTCGAAAATATATTTAGTCGTTCATTTAGATCTGGAGACGTAGAATGTGTATTGAAGTTTTTGTTGAATGTTGGACTCATATTATATAATATAATAAATAATAAAAAAATAATTATATAAATTATAATAAACGACATATTATGTCAATCAGTGTGAGGTGAGAAAAATGAATACAAATATAAAATTTATGAAATCATTGGTTTTATTTCATATTTAGAAGTCCTGAAAATGGCAAAACGATTGAAAATCTCTGAATTATTGGAAAAACTGAACGATACACCAAAGGAATACGCTTTGATATCGAGGATGATGAACTGTAGGACAGTGAAGGTGAACCAGAAGGAACTGAAAATGAACTATGCGGTATTCACGATAAACTTTTTGGTAGTGAGAATAGTGGTAATGAGCTTTTAGACGAAGAAAATGCTCAGGAGTCCTCGGAAAGTGATAGTGAATTTGAAAATATTTTGAATTTACGTAAAAAAAGATATGCTCGAGTGCTTTCAAGTTTTGAATATAAAAATAAAGTATACTACAAGATCATCAAAATTAAATTGCTGCAGACGGAACCAGTTGGGAAAAAATACAAGAAGGGTCTTGTCCTGGAAGATTACCACTTCATAATGTTTTCAAAGATGTACCCGCTCCAATAGGATATGCCAAACAAAATATTATGAAAAGCGAATTTGTTTCAACTAGCAGATGAACTTGCTAGTGAAAATGCCGTTGAAAATATAAAACCTGGGATGAAATCACGAGAACCTAATCTACAAACAGCTTCAAAGAGCTCACTTTGTTCACGAAAATAGTGTCAAATAGGGTACTGTAATAATAATAAGACCACCACCATTTGTAATATCTCTAAAAAAATATGTATGCGGAAAATGCACTCAAAAGAGAAACTACGTTTGTAAGAAATGTGACAAATGATAACTTTTTATATTTGATAATTTACTTTATACTAAAAGAATAACTTAACTTTGAAATGAAAATGTATTTTAATTTTTTTTTCACCGAAGCATATATTCTTTATTATACTCATTATTCTTATTGATGTGTAAGTGATAAAATGTGCTAATCCTCATTCAGGGAACATGGTCTCAAATGGGTAAATATGTAATACCAAAAATGTACTATATGACATGGAATTCCTTTTGTAAGAAACTAATAAGTCAATAAATATAAAACTATTCTATTATTACGGATTTTTTAAAGACCAGTCATTTTGACTGGTTTTGGTAGAAATAGCTTCGTCTTAACTGTCCGTAGTTCTAGTGTTAAATAAAACAGGATAAGATATCTCCTCATAGGTCAGATTATTTATTCATAAATTTATATAACAGTAGCGTACGTGACGATCCCGATCGAATCGTTGTTTTTTTTCTCTCTCTCTCTAGGAAATTTCCATATTTAATCCATTTTTCATATCATATTACATTTCTATAAACAGGTATTATTTATGACTCAACGAATAAAATGTTGAATTGAACTTGGTCAGTGTATCATAGTTTCAACAAAGTTATATTCAAATTATAAAAACGATGCTTTGATAAACAAGCTCGTCTTCTATTACAACTTTTTGTGCTAGCCAACTTTCCGTTTTATATAGAACATTGTTGTTTTTAGAAGCAGAAAGGAGAAATGAAACCAGAACAACACTATTCGAGAAATGTATTAATATAACAGGAAAAAATCCATTTACGTTTCAGCATAGCCATCAATATATATATATATATATATATATATATATATATATATATATATATATATATACTACCATCATCATAAATCAGTCGGAGTAAATTGATCTATTTCATCCAACGTATTTTCAGTTATTTTTGTTGTCGACAAACAAATATTTGAATTATTACATTTCGATATAACCACAGACAGTTTTCTAATCTTTCAATAAATTTTATCCGAGTTTAACCCTTTGAACCCCAATCTCCTCATCTTGCTAGCACCGTGATTCTGGGTGCCTGAGTAATATTTGATAAATTATCAACATAATAGTATTTACTTTTTATTACATAAAAAGATAATATAATGGTTGAGAAAACAAGAAAAAAAACATAAAAATATACTAACATATAATACATAAACATATATAAACAGGTGAAATGTAAACATATAATATCAATATATAAATAAGTATAAATAAAAAAATTATAAGAAATAAAAATCAATTTATCTCCAGTATTCAACCTTGGAATGATACAC
Source organism: Acanthacorydalis orientalis (assembly GCA_034766995.1). NCBI lineage: Eukaryota > Metazoa > Arthropoda > Insecta > Megaloptera > Corydalidae > Acanthacorydalis > Acanthacorydalis orientalis. The sequence goes on from CM068313.1 coordinate 55,775,158, forward strand.
TTTTTATGCCTTTTTATATGCAGGCCGCTATACCGAGCCATAGTGTTATGATGGTAGCTACAGAGGCCGGTATACCGGCCAGTTAGGCATGTGTTGCTTCTTCAGGCCGGTTTTCCAGCTTATAGGGTTCTAAGGGTTAAGGATGTATTGAACGTACAATATTAGATAAAAGTATGTGGGCCGTCTGATAAGTTTGATAATTTTTTTTTATATGGCGCCACTGTTCATTAAGTAACGTCACGGCTATCAAGTGTCACTTTTAAAACTAGCGCATAGGTGAAATTTCAGCTAGATGCGACGCGTTGTTCATGTTCTACAGATATTTGAAGCGAGCATTGTAGCAGTTTCTGCAAAAATGGAAAAAAACGAGCAGCGCCTTTTTGCGTCGATTCATCACTGTGGTTGAAACATGGATACACTAATTTACATCTGAGTCGAAGTAACAGTTAAACCAGTGGACAACGGCTGGTGAAAGTGCGCCAAAGAAAGCGAAGATCGTTTTGTCGGTTGATAAGAGATGTTGGCCACTGTTTTTGGGATTCTCAAGGAATTATCCTGATCGTCTACTAAATGAAAGGAAAAACGATAACAGGAGCCTCTTATGCAACATTATTGGACCGTTTGAAAGAAGAGTTGAAACGAAACAGTCAAGATTGACGCACAGAAAAGTGCTCTTTCACCAGAACAATGCGCAGTTTCACAAAACAACCGCCGTAATGGCAAAACTGCACGAATTAGACTTCGAATTGATTCCTCATTCACTCTATTCTCAGCATTTGGCCCCGCGTGACTTCTTTCTGTTCCAAAACGTGAAAATTTGGCTAGATGTGAAAAATTTCTCGTCGAATGAGGATGTCACGGCCGCAATGCGTGTTTTGCAGATTTACTACACCAAGTGTGTAACCCATAATGGAGACTACATTGAGAAATAAAATCTACTTTTTCAAAAAACGGTGTTTAACTTGCCCTTTTTTTATCACACTTATCAACCGACTCTCAAATATTCTTTTCCTGTTATCATTTCTTGTGACGTATCTGATGATTTTAATTTTTATTTCGGCTATGATATACATATAAAAGCAGCAACAGTTCAAGAAACTGAGTTATCGGACAATCAATAATCGAAACAGTTTATACGGTTTGAAAGGTTAAATATATCAAAATAAACAATTAATTATTAAACATTTTGACGAAAGAACATGCTGCGTCGTTTGATATATAATTAATTTGTGAAACTTATAATTTTCTCTTATTGATGACTGCTGTTGTTTTTGTGATTTCCAAGAAATTATCCTGATTGACTACTGAACGAAGTGAAAAACGATAACAGGGACCTATTATGCTACATTATTGGATCTTTTGAAAGAAAAGCTGAAAGAAAAACGAACAAGATTGGAGCAAAAGAAAAATGTTCCTTCACCAGGACAAATCTGGATATTATCTGGATATATTCCGATAACGGCGAAGATTACCCGCCGAGCGATGCGAAACTTCAGAAATCGACTACAAATGTGTATAGTGAACGAGGGATACCATCAGGACGATATCGTGTTTAAAACCAATTGAAAATAAACTGCATTCCATGCAATTTTAGATTGTGGAATACCTGTGAATAACATCTTTTCAACCTGCCCGATTTCGTATAAGTCTGTAACAAAACTCTCATTTTATATGCATATCATTAGAAATTTCGATACATGTATTGATTTCTCTGCCAATGCTAAACTATGAAATCAAACGATAGTCGAAACAACGAACAAGCGAAAGTTGAACTAACTCCAAAGAAGACAAAGACAATTCCATCGACTGGTAAGGTTATGGGGACTATTTTTTTGGTATGCGCATGGAAGACTCTTCATTGACTACCTTGAAAAGTGATAAACAATTAATAGCGAGTATTATTCGAACTTATTGCAGCATTTGAACGATGAAATCAAGAAAAATGGAAATTAAAGTTCGAATTGCTTGCCCACCCACTATACACGCTAGATTTAGCCCTAGGTGAATTCTATCTCTTTCCTAATCTCAAAAAATGGCTTGGTGGAAAAAGATTTGCGAACGACAATGAAGTTAGCGATGCTGTAAATGGCTATTTTGAGAACATTGATAAATCGGCCTGTCAGTTTGGCATGACAGCTCTAAAACATCGCTGTGAAAAGTGTATCGAGCTGACAGGAAATTATGTTGAGAAATAAACGAAATTCAATCCATAAAAAAGTTGTTTTCTTATTCGGGCCCGGAACTTTCCACACGAGTCAAATAGAAAATTTCAATTTGTAGTTTATAACATTGTCAAATTGTGTATGTATAGTTGCAGCTGCAGCGTCATGGTAACGAGACGTTGCTTAGTTACACAAACAAGTGTATCTTTTGTTAATAATAAATAAACATTAGTTTCGGTTTGTCATTCGGCATTTTTATTTTGAGTTCTGGAATACATTTACACAATCAGAATATTTTACCTGTTCATTTTAATAAAACAAACATATTCGTCAGTAAATTGATATGATCTATATTTTTCTATGACAATTAATTTAAAATACTTAACAAACATCGATGTCAACAAAGTTATATTAAGGATTTTTCGAAAAATAATTGAAAAACTTAACGAAGATCTAATCGTAAATAAAGAAAACACAATGCTAGATAAAAGTAATTAAAAAAATAATAATTATACGTTTCCTCGTTCGAAAAAGTAAAAGTATAAATATTACATCGGCGTGCGCACAACATTAATTAGTTTTTAAATTATAAGAGCCGATGTCTAATTTCGTCCACGCGTGACTGACGGACACCACAGACGTGTGCACTGTTTCATCGGACCTGTACGTTGTCGTCGGGACTCTCGGGAATTTCCACGAGTGTATGACAAAAGCTCCGCTTTAATTCTCGTCTCGCTAGTGGTATTTCTGTGCGCGCGCTAGAGCGTCGCCGCGTTGGTATGATGTGGAAGGTGTGGAAATTTCTTTTTGACAATCGTCGAAGTGTCGGCAAGTGCGAATGTTGATGGACACGGATCGTCAGAGTGTGATTTTAAAATGTAACTAGATTAGTGTAATCGTTGAATTTTTTATACGGCTTAGAACTGTATACAAGGAATTTACACATTTATTAGGGTGTAACATATGAAATTGCGGAATTTGTAGGTGAGAATTAAAATGAAAAATTCCGGACACGGTGCATTTTTTGGAATATGAAGACGTGGAAATAGAATGAAAGTTATTATTTTCATTAAACAGAAAATAGTTCTTCATAAAAATGAATAACAATACCATACTCCTATACGCTCTTGTATTCTTACACCCATCGCACAGAAATTTCACTTCTATCGTGTAGCTTTCCACCTACAAAATTTTTCTATTAAACCTGCGGAGGTCGCAATCGGAAAAAAATGCAGCTTAGGTCACGTGTATTCGAGAGATACATTCATTACTAGTATGTGCTGAAATGCGATAAAACATTACAAAAAACATTGCAAATATAATACATGACGGTTTATTTATTTTCAGTTACAATCTAGAAATTATTGGACAAAGAAATATAGGGAACAAAAATTTTCGTTAAAAAATAACGCAAACATGGATGATCAAAGAAAATAAAACTAAACAAATCTATTTAACATTAATTTAGACGAATCTTTAATAGTTGGATTTGCATTTGCCTTATACTCATAATACCAAACAGATTTATGCGTTTCCAACTCCAAATATCACAAGTTTATGTATAGTTGATGGTCTTTATAGTGATTTACAAATAAAGGTGATTCAAGGTGAGCTTCCATATGACAGTGGTGAATATTTTCAAACGTCAGTACTTGTCAAATTTAACCCCTTGCACTCGAGGCTTTTTTAGGTATGGGGAATCAGCAACACGACAAGTTTACATTTACATATGGGAATTTGCATTTGCCTCTAAATCTAGGTCACATTTCGTCTATTGTTACATTCTATCCCATAGAGTAGAATAATTTACAAATTTCTACAAACTGTGAGAAAATACACACATTTTTTTATACTTTCTACAGCTAGTTTGCAAATTTAAACCTGTTTTGAATCACAGAAAAACAGATATCTGAATTTCTCTTTTACAAGATTTGAAAAAACCTGTCTGTTAACTTGTTAATCGAATCACTTGTTCCATACCTGATATCGTTGTGATCACAAATTCACATTAGAGTCAGTGACGTTGAAACCGCCTCGAGCGCACGAACAATGCGTGTAACTTATACTCATAATACCAAACATATTTATGCGCTTCCAACTTCAAATACCACAAGTTTATGTATAGTTGATGGTCTTTATAGGGATTTACAAATAAAGGGTGATCCAAGGTGAGTTTCCATATGACAGTGGTGAATATTTTTCAAACGTCCGTGTTTGCCAAATTTAACCCTTTGCATTCGAGCCCCTTTTAGGTATGGGGAACCAGTAACTCGACAATTTTTTTTAAAGCAAACGCAAATTTTACCATACATATAATTTATTTATTACACGAATATATTTTTGTGTTTGAGATAAAAAAAAATCAATGAAACATCTGTCATTCCCTTCAATTTCATTACATCGGACAGTGTGACGGTGATGGCAAACGTGCCGCAGGGATCGATAATGGGACTATCACTCTTCAGCTATTACATAAATGATATATCAAAAATGAGTGGAACTGAATTCGCACTGTACGCAGACAATACAGGTCATATACACTACCAGATGCAACGTAGAAGCTAAGAACAGACTACAAAAGATATTAAACAAAGTGAGCATTTCAAAAAATGGAAATTGAAGTTGAATGTATCGAAGACGCAAGCGATAATTTTTACAAGAAAAAGAAGAGACATACCGAGTAAACTGAAAAAATTACACTGCGGTGTTTTTAAATTGAGCATATTTAGAATTAATGTTGAAATTTCTACAAAGTTCCATAGGTATGTGGCGCTTATGACCTTAGCTGTCGAACTGCCCTGAAATCCCAATAAGCACCACCACCTCCATAGGTATGCGATTGTATTGTTTGTGAGAAAATTGTTGTAGGCGTTCAGCTTCTCTAGTTGTCTAAGAAAATAAAACGAAATTGAAGAGTTCGATTATGTGTTTAGCTGGCTCGTATCCAGCCAGAATGCCCTGATCAATACCCTCGGCGCTTACGGCCCGTCTAACCCGTGATACCGTTATAAGCGACCGAAACTACTGGCCTTGTTATAGGTAGACCTTCCCCTGATCGTACAAAAAAGAGATCTAGACACGACAACGGGCAGTGGGTCGTGGGCAGCGGGATTCTTTCGCCCCCCCAGCCAACCTCCCTGTAACACTGTCTTGTAATTTAACATCTACATACCGCTTAAACCGTGTTTTCCGCTCTTCTCGATACTCATTGGGGACGAGCAACTCCATCTGCTCAAGTTAAAGGTCCTTGTACCTCGCACTTGAACCCGAAGCGCGGTTCATGCTGGCACAACCATCGAATTGATTGTGTTTGATTTTGTTGCGTTTGTTATCGAATCGTTCTTGAAACTGTTTTTTGTCAAAAAAGATAATAACTCATTTGAGTGCGGAATCGTCAAGTTGCCTGAAATATGGCAAAACGTAGTCGAACAAAATAGACAATATATTGTTTAATAAAGATTTTGTACCCTATGGAAAATTCACCTTCCATTTACATAGAAAAGAAACCGCAATTACTTTTTGGCCAACCTAATAGTTGGAATTTCTTGCTAATCATACTAGAAGTTTTTTGATTAATCTATTTATATGTGGATTTTATTTACTACAAAACTTAGACCTCGTTTTAAAACGAGCATGCGAGGATGCTGGCATTTACGTAGAAAAAAAAACGGAATTATTAGAGTGTAACATACGAAATTGCGGAATTTCTAGGTGAGGATTAAAACGCAATATTTTTAACAAAACAAAATATATAAATAAACAAAATATACAAAATATATTGTTAGATTAACAAATGAACGTGTCTGTATCAACATACTGTCGATACTCGGGGAATTCCCTAAATTTATTCTTTGTCTGATGACTTTTGTGAGATAATTTTACAAATTTTGTTTTTTAAAATCAATATGTATAATTAAAATAATAGAAATTAAAAAAGTATAAAATTTAATTTTAATGTCATTTACAATTGTTTATGGTTAAATAGAATTTAAATATATTTACCAATTAGCTTTTTTCTAAACTGCACATGTCCGATGACTTGAGACCTACTGTATATATAAGTATATATATATATATATATATATATATATATATATATATTTATTTATATTAAGATGTAATATATGAAATTGTGGAATTTGTAGGTGAAAATTAAAACGCAATATTTTTAAGAAAACCAAATATATTTAATCAAAACAAGCTCCATCAGCTTCAGTGGTCTTTTGGCAACGAGAAATTAGATTGTTTATTCTGATTTTTATAAAAATCGACATTTTTAGAGTTTATAAAGTCTTATAATTCTTGAATCACTTCTGTTTGGTTTTGGAATTTTTTATTTCTTAAATAATATTCCAAGTGGCGAAAAAGATGATAGTCTGTAGGTGAAAGATCTGGTGAATAAGGAGGATGCGATAAAATTTCATAATTTAATGAATTTAATTTGGAAATTGTGATTCGAGATGTGTGTGGTCAAGCATTGTCTTGCAATAGTATTGGCCGAAATCTATTGATTAGCATTGGGCGGTTTTGTTCATAATTTTTCATTCATATTGACCATTTCGTGACAATATGAATCACCCGTAATTGCTTCGTCTGGTTTTAAAAAAGAATAATGGATTATTCCTTTATTTGTACATCACACAGTAACCATATGTTTTTTTTGGTGTAGTGACGGCCTGGGTGCGTGTCCTGGAGCTTAATTTGCATTTAATCATTGTCCAGATCTTTTTCTGTTATCATACAGGATCCACTTTTCATCAAAAATAATGATTTGATTTAAAAATAGCGTGTTATCATTTCGAATCATCACACACCTCTAAGCGTCTCAGTTTTTGACCATCTATCAATTTGTGCGACACCCACTTAACTAGCTTTTTTACACTTCCTATTGCAGCGACGTGAAACGAGAAACAGTCATAACACTAACACTTAAATCACATGCGAGAGCTCGAACTGTTGTATGTGGATTAGCTTCCACCATGGCTCTCAAATATTCTTCGTTCACAATGGTTCTGGGCCTTCCTCGAGGCTCATTGTCGAGATTCATATTACCGGAACGAAATTTTTTGAACCATAATTGAATTGTTCTCTGGCTATCCGACCCTTCTTTGAAAGCTCCATTGATATTTCTATCAGCTACCGCTGCATTGTGCCCCAACTTGAACTCATATAAAAAAGTAGACGGAAATCTTTTGTGGACACCATCCGGTTAAAGGGTATGAAAAAAATAAAAATATCAACAATAATTCCGTATTTAAAAACAATTGAAGGGCACAGGAAATTATTCAATTTCAAATAGCTGAACTTGTAAAATATTCCACAAAACCTTTTTCAATCGCGGTCGACCTCTGACAAATTCGCCAACTTGATATATAACAACCTAATATCTTCGAGTTATAAAGTCAAAAAGCACGATAAATTGATTCGGAATGAACTAATCAAATCGTAATGAACTGTGTGTTCTTCAAATCAAAAGAATTTATTTTTAGATCGAATTGTCAAGTGTTAATCGAATTGTAAAACAATCTGTATATGAGAATCGATAACTTTTATTTGTGCGGTTTAACATAGGAGTAGAGCTTAAAGCTAATAAAGTCAGTGACTAGTATCTATTTCTTTTTTAGAAAAGGAAATAGGTCAGTCTGGTATTCACTTCAACACATTGGCGACCAGAAACGAGATTTCTCGTTTTAGGTGATGTGCATGATTTGTGGATTGTTTTCTAGGTAACGGTATTTTTTTTTTTGCTTCCGAACATTATCAATCCTATTACTGAGGCTATTTTCGGTGTGATTTTTGACTTCGGAGGGACCGCTAAACACATAAGTGTTCAAATAATTATAGTAAAAATTAATTCTATTTTAAAATTTCATACATTTACAATGGTTAAGGAAGACATTTTTACAGAGGAATTTTGTGAATATTTTTCATATGTACTGAGTAGTAGCAAAATTATCGCAGTTTTATTACACACCTTCTAAGATGGTTGTGTATGTCTAAAATCGTCGGTCCCATAGACAATTTTAATAAAACATTAACGGTTGGCAATGTGTTAAAAGAGTATATATACTTTAAAAGTATATGTATATATATATATATATTTTGGGACATCAAAAATAACCTATTTTCATGAATTTTTTTCGCATGGAAAATAATAGTTTACTGCAAAACTAAAATATACACTTTAAAGTGCATACACTGGAGATTATTTTAATATTTTTTCAAGTTGGCATTGTGCGCCATGCGCTAGTGGTAACCCATTATTTAGGTGACGTAATCGATGCAGCGTTCCGCGGTACCAGGTGTATTTCCGGTAGATGTTATCAGAATCAAATCAAATTGTTCTCTGGCTAGCCGACCCTTCTCCGAAAGCTCCATTGATATTTCTACCTGCTACTGCTTCATTGTGTCCCAATTTGAACTCGTATAAAAAAAGTAGATCCAAATCTTTTGTGGACACCATCCTGTTATTGGATATAAAAAAATAAAAATAACAATAACTCAGTATTTAAAAACAATTGAAGGGTACAGTACATTAGTCAATTCCAAATAGTTGAACTTGTAAAATATTTCACAGAACCATTCTCGATCGCGGTCGACCTCGGACTGACTGAAGTTCGCCAACTTGATTGTGTTACAACCTGATACTTTTTGGCGAACCCAATAGTTTCCTGCGGAAGCTTGAACTGAAACATCCTTTAATATAATTACACACAAACAGACAAGTATTTTATTATTCAGACGATTCCTCGGACACTGTGTGCACAATCATTGATCGTCAGTTCAAGGTCATCGCGCTTCCGTACCAAGAGACAGGTATTATTCACGAGCAAACATACAGTTAGTGTGTGTATGTGTGCGTGCGCTCTATGAATGCTACACAAGTTGGAAACTGCTATCTCAATTAAATTCAATGTAAATTATGTTGTGAAGTTTAGCAACGAGTTCTCGAACGACGACTGTTCTACACTTTTGTCTCGCTCATTAATGAATAATCGTTGTTCCATTTGAATAGGCAGTATGATAATTTTATTAGGTGTAGGGATTAATTCGGTGCGTTTGAAATTGAATCGACCATAACCCTGTCTATAAAGTAGAATATTTTCTCATCGTTTTAAGGGTGGTCTACCCGGTGGTCTAGCGGCCTAAAATTTAAGCTGTTTTAAAATTTTTTTTTCTATATGAGGGTAATGAATAATGCTTTCAAATTTTTTTACACTTATTTTATTACTAATAAACCACACAAAAATGAAAATAAAGACAAAAAAAAATTTTTTTTTAATTAGAAAAATGATGCTGAAGTCTCCCTCTCTAAAAAAATGGAATTGCGTGGTGAATGATGATTTATCTCTCCCTCTGATCTGAAATAAAACAATTGACGAATTTTTAATTAGTATAAGTATAGCTATCGCAGGAAGTAGAATAAAAAAAAAATGTGACAAAATGGCGCGTAGTCAAAAGTACAAGTTTGAAAACGACCAGTATTTTTGAATGTTTTGTTAATAAAAAAAATATAAATATTTTACGGAAACTATTAGTTTAATATGTTATTCAGAAACTATTAGTTTCAGAATAACATATTAAAATTTCAGACAAATCGGTCAAGTAGTTTTTTTTTCTGGCCCCCGCAAGACGAAAAAAAGTAGTTTCGAGATAAACGCGTTTAAAGTTTCAACTGCTCCACTTATTCTTCTACCTACCTGACCTTCTAATGGGCTGTAAATCCTGAAATATTCTGAATTTCGTCATCAAATTTTAACAGTATATTTTTAAGATACTATACTTTCGAAAAAAAAATCGATTTTTCGAAAATTCTAGACCACCGGGTCCCCTTAAGATCTGGGCGTGCCAACATTAACAGTTAAAAACACTACTGTAGTTTTATACCTTTCGATAATTTTGAGCATAGTCGATTGGCTGGCGGTCACTATTTTCGATATTTCTCGAATAGCTTCACCATTCTAGAAAATGTTCATTCATAAGTTTTCGCATATCAATGGACATTTAATCAATTCGTCTTCGCATGTTTTCAAATATTTGCTTGGTGTAAAAATAATTGCGGTTTTTACGTATCGAGTATAAAGACATATCAGTTAAAAATGATATTTATTAATCAAAATGAAGACCATCGGCCTGCACACATTTCTCCTAGCGGGGAACAAGTTTGTTTATTCGTAAAAGATTGAATTCTGGAGGCCTGGAATTAACGGATTCATCGAAAGCGCTTTGAGCCGATGCTTAATGATTGTATAACATAATGATTTACACCTTTTACACATTGTTGCAAAACATTGTTCGGGTTAACGGTCGTATTTATATTATAATTAGAGTCTTGGGATTCGATGGTTGAGATGGTTTTAATGTAATTATCTGTGGAACACTTAATAGGAGTTTTCAATATAAATCGAAAATGTTGTACAGTTCATTAATAATTAACTACATTGAAATCAAAGTCAATCCTAAACTAGTGGTTCAGAGTTTTGAAATGTTCAGTATGTAAATCAATTGAAAACTAATTAACATTATAATATAAGAAAAATCAAATACAATTAAGTAATGGATTAACTACTTTCCTTTATTATAAAAAAACATTAAACAGAATACTTGATTAAATCGAATTAATAATATTTATCGTTTTTAATATTTTTATATTTATCTTTTGTTTTATTGATCTTTGAAAGCATTCTTTCGTACGAAATTACTTGAATGTTTAAAAAATGAGATTCTGTCGGAGACAGGTCCGGAGAATAAGGTGGACGAGGTGAGATTTCATAACCCAGTTCAATTAATTTTTTCAGTCATTTGCGAGACGTGTGGTCGGGTGTTGTCATGAAGAAAAATCGGTCCTCTTCGATTGACTAATGTTAGCCGTAAACAATACAACTTCTCATTCATGTTTTTCAATTTTCTGATAATATTTTTCTGCTGTTATTGTTTCACTAAGATTTCAGAAGTTGTAGTGAATGATTCCACTTCTCTACCGCCAAACAGTGACCATAATCTTTTTTCCATGAAGCTTCGATTTAGGAAACTGTTTCGGTGCTCCTCCACCTCGGCCTAGCCACTGTGATGAACGTTTCCGATTATTGTAGAGAATCCACTTTTCATCACATGTGACAATGTGATCAAGAAAGGGATCATTTTTGTTATGCAAAAGAAGCACAGAGCAGACTTAGTATCATCGAATCTCTTGATGTTCGTTTAATTCATACGGCACCCATTTATCCATCTTTTTATTTTTCCAATTAGGCTCAAATGTAAAACAACTGTTAAATGATCAACATAGTGTTCTTCTGTCACTTTTCGAGTTGTTTTATATGAGTCCGTTTCAATAATGGTTTTTAAATCATTATTGTCTTTAGCTTCAGGACGTCCACGACCCTTCACATCATCAAGGCTTTCGATTGGATCAGGAAATTTTTGGAACCAGTGTTGAGTTGTACGTTCACCAATTGACTCTTCGCCAAAAACTAATTTGATATTTCGAGTAGTTTCTATTGTTTCACGTCTAAATTTAAACTCATACAACAAAATCGTGCGAATTTGGGTTTTTCCATGACTAATTTAAAAAATTATATCCAACAATACTAAAGAATGAAAACAATAGCGATGATAACAACAGAATGATAAGCTGAAATCAGTAAACAATATAACTAATGAGTTCTACAAGAACATGCCAGAAAAATGGCAATGATTCATGTTACGAATGTTGAACAAAGTGCTTACAACTGGTAGAGTGCCTAAAGAACGATGTTACTCTGATAAAATACTACTCCTCCATAAAAAGGGCCACTAGAACGATCCTCTGAACTATAGAGGGATAACGTTAGTCAACACAGTCACCGAAATATTTACATCGATCATCGCTAATAGACTAAATGAATGGAGTGAAGAAAGGGGAATCTTTCTTGAAGCACAAGCAGGTTTCAAAATCGCGATCATTTGAAGATAAATTATTCATACTGTACTCGGAAATTGCTCTATCGCTTGCAAAACAGTGCGGCAAACTTTATGTAACCTTTATTGACTTTAAAAGAGCGTTTGACTCAATGATTCATTCAATACTATGGGAGAAATTATACTACACAGGGATAAGCACTCAAATAATCGAAGTATTGCAGAACTTATACGATAATGCTATTGTAAAAGTGAAAGTCAACCAGGAACAAAGTAAAGAAATGCAGATCACAAAAGGAGTTTTCCAAGGTGACTCGTTTAGTTTGATACTATTCTCACCGTTAATTAATGATATCGACACCTTTTTTATCCAGGAAAGTAACTACAACATAAATGAAAAATAAAGATACTATTGTTTGCACACGACTTATTACTAATGGCCGCCGACGTTGTAGAGCTACAACACAAAATAAACCCTCTATCTTCCTATTTCCAATGGGGTGGCGTCGAAGTGAATACAAAAAATCCAAAATAATGATCTTCAAAAAAGGAGGGCACCATAAACGGGAAAAAAGAATAAAATGTAAATACGAGCATATAGAAATAGTGCAACAATTTGTGTATTTGGGTGTCCTATTCATATCTTCTGGCCTTGTCAACAATGCAGTAAATCATTTTCAGACGAAAGCTAAAACGGCAATGAGAGCTATTTGGAAAACAATGATAGTAACAAAACTTAACAATTGGGAATCACGGTCAACGCTCTTCAAATCGTTAATATATACTGTATTACTATACGGTGCCGGAATTTGGGGCCTACGTTCCTTCAACGAGATAAAAAAAAATTAAACAACAATTTTTCAAAAAGATCTTAGCATTACCAAAGTGTACACACCTGGATATATGATTAGACTCGAGACAGGTACACCAAGACTTGAACAAGACGTATTCGAACGAGCACTGAAATATTGGGTCAAATTAGTAGAAATGGACGAACACCGTTTTTCTCGTAAATTCTATGATAGATTATTAAAACTAAACAACTCTGCAAACAGTCTACCTAAATACAATTGGTGTACCCAAATTCAGAATACGCTAGGTAAATATGGATTCTTGCGACTATGGAGCAACCAAAACTCTACGAAAATAACAGATTATATAGAAAAAATAATGAACAATGTATCTGAAGAGACTATAAGAAACGACATCGAACGCGTAGAAAATTCGACATATAGCACCCTATACAAAACAATAAAGAACCCTACTTTTCTAGACTGCGAGCCATACTTAAAATTTAACATACCACTAAGATACATCAGAATTATAGCCTAAAAAGACTTGTAGGATGCGAAATTTACTACAATAGCAATAAAGGAATTACCCATAAAATATGTGAAGCGGACAAGTTTCTGATGTGTAATTTAAATGAGAATGAAACAATCCAACACCTACTAAGTGCGTGTCGACAATATGAGCCATATAGGAACAGTTTCATACAAGTTAACCAATTTACAAACAGAATGCTCATAAAGACCAAAAGTGAAGCAAAGAATATATTCTATTATATAACTTCAGCCTTGAAACTTCGGTCATTCTGTTTAAATGAATAAACTATACTTCATATTATTCTCTAATACCATTATACATTACTGTACTATTTTATCATTTAACTATTATCTTAGAATTCAAACTAACCATTATTACTATTTAAATTGTAAAACTGTATTATAAAAATAAGCAAATGTAAAATAACACAAACCACCTTTGTAATAGGTCATAAAGTACCACGGATACAAATAAATATATTCATTAATTCATAAGTTGAAATCAGTAGTGCTAATTTCATTGTTTACAATGATGTATCACATGACTATAACAAAAAATAACGGTGACTTGAACGGATTCGAAGAAGTTGAAATCTATTGATTTAAGCGATTTATAAATGGATCGAGTTCGATGAGGACAAGTGTCAAGAATTTAAAATATAAAATAAATGAAAATTATATACACGACAGCCTCAGCATGTAAGCATGGCTGTTGAGGAAACCGCAGAATTTCCGTTGCCTGTTTCGTTTCCGGCACTGTCAGCCTCCTTGCGCTTACATTTTCCGGTATAGCAGTTACGTTATGTTACCTGTGTGCGCTACTCAGAAATTAATTAACACGGAAATTCAGATCTGTTTCCGTTGCAGACGATTCAAATATGTGCGCGCGTGTTTCCAGGGTGCTGAGTTATTTTGCATCTTGCAGCAGAACTTGTCTAGAACGACACTGTGGTTAATAACTGTTTGGTTTTATTTCTGTCCGTGCAGTATAATAAATTAAGATCATTGTCAAAATATGTTGGATGTAATGAAATTAAGGGTGTGGGGGTGCACAGCGGTAGTGGCAGGAGAAGTGAGGTTAAAATAAACGTAATTGAAGTTTTTAATAATGCACTATATTATGCAGATAAAATGAATACATGAACTGTGATTTTATAATATCGACGTACAAAATAGAAGTACCGAAGGACGCGCACACACGAGCCTAACCTCTAGGAGTATCGTAACTCGGCTAGAGAAGAAGTTAGGTGCGAGGTGAGCTGTTGTCGTGTCGGTGTCGAGTGGACGACTGACTGGTTGTGTCTTTTTGCGTATCTGCGTAAAGGTGGAAAGGGAGCGGCGAGATCATAAAAAAAGTTATGATTGGGAAATTTTTTGGATCGGGCGACGGACGGTCTGTTAATAAAAGTATATGGTTTTATTGGTACATCTGTTTGCGGAACGGTCGAAGGATGGAGGAAAGATCGGTGATATGTTGTGTACCGTTAATGTGTTTTTGACGAGGCTTTTAGGTGTCTGTAGCTTGGCCTCTACAAGGAGAATGAATCATGTTTTATTGTTTTTTTTTTTTTACATTCATTTGGTATAAGAGGAAAGTAACTTCTATCCAATACAATTGAATTTTTCAATAACAAACATCTATTGATAAAAATCAGCCCTGTTGTCGTCAAATGATTTTTATTCTTGTTCTGATTGGTTGACGATGATCGCATGATCTGTTCTCAAGCGGTTTTGAAGTAATGCGGTGCATATTTCATGCAAATTCATGCAACGGGTTTTCCCGTCGTATACAACAGGAGGTTGCATTGAAAACCACTGTTCACGTGTAGATGGCTCTAGATGCGTACGCTGTGGGTAGTGACAGATGTCTCTGTCATTTTGAAGTGTGTACATTTCCCACAAAGTCATCAGACGCCATCCTTTGTTTACACAAGTGCTTTTCTATAACTAAATTGAAATGGAATGCGATGAGTTGTTTTTTCGATGTGTACTTGTACATTACTTTGATTTGAAAAAAGTGTAGCTGAAGCTCATTCATTGCCTGTGAAAACTCATAGCGAATCTGCTTCATCGGAAGCACTTTATGTAAACGGACCAAACTGTAGATGCTGGTAGACGTTTAGTGAAAAACTAGGCTAGTATACTCTGCCGCTTATTATCCTAATGAAAAGCAGCCGTAAAGAATGAAAACATTAGACATGCGCTGAAAACAGTAGTGTCAATTTCATTTTTTACAATGGTGTATCATATGACTATAGAAAAAGATAACGGTAACTAGAAAAATCGACGTCAAATTTAAAATGATAAAAACAGCAATTATTTTGCACCAACCTAATATTTAGTTTCTTTTATTGTCTTTATTTTCCATATCAACCGTGTATAACTAAATGAATGATATCGTACTTTGTCAACTATGACGAAATAATTAATTATATTAATTCCTTTTTGTAATAACATTCATAGTATTGAATTAGTTTACACCCAATAATCTGTATTTCATTTATTTATCGATTATATATATATATATATATATATATATATATATATATATATATATATGTCGTAAGCAAAATTCGGCTTTGTCCGGCCGCCGTCAAAGTCCGAAGTAGAACCTCTATTCAGGGCTGCGAACCTCTACCCTGCGCCTGGCTGGGTCAAAATGGGTGCGAGTGAGGATGAAGGTGAGAGTGAAGGTGTGAGTGAAGGAGAATTATTTTAATTTTATAAATCAGGATATATATTGCCTAGTCAAAGTCCGAAGTAGAATCTCTACTTAGGGCTGTATACTTGCGCTTGGACGGGTCAAAAAAGGGTGTTACTGAGAGTGAGGATGAAGGCGTGGGTGAAGGTGATCTAATTTTAGTTTTATAAATTAGGATATATATATATATATATATATATATATATATATATTGACTAGTCAAAGTTGGACTTTGACAGACGGCGGCCAGGCAAAGTCGGATTTTGACTAGTAAAAGTCAGATTGCCTGGTCGTCGGACTTGGCTGACAACATATACATATATATATATATATATATATATATATATATATATATATATATATACATATAATACCTATATTTTGCGTAACATATTGTTTTATATTATGTAGAATTAAACCAGTTGTAATAATGTGTCGATTTGAATTGAATTTAAATGAATCGTTCTACTACATAATTCGACTGTTCTACTCACTCATTTATAATACCATTTGCTTTCCTTCGCACTCCCTTACAAATGTTTTATTTCTAACGCGTGAATGACAACCACACACATCATTTTTTTTTTGTCTCAGTAGTCTTCGTTCTGTTGAATAATCGGAGTTTCTGTTCTTCAATACTAGTTTTGATGCGCGTATCATATTCAGATAAGTTTTAATACGAGTATAAGGTTCATTGAAGGCCGCTGTTCACGTGTAAATGGTTCTAAGTGCGTATGCTGTGGGCAGTAACAGATGTCTCTTATGTCATTTTGAAGTGAATATTTCCCACTAAAATTCAGTCATCAGATGTCATCATTTGTTTATACCAGTGGTTTTCTATAACCGAATTAAAATGGAACGAGATAAGTTGTTATACTGATGTGTGCTTCTACGCTACTTTGTATTGAAAAAAATTCAGCTGAAGTTCACCAATTTCTTGCGAAAACTTATGACGAATCTGCCACATCGAAAACAGTATGTAGAGACTGGTTCCGACGATTAAAAAGTGTTGATTGTGACGTTCACGACAAACAACGGCCAGGTCAATCAAAAAAGTTCGAAGATAAACAATTGTAAGCTCTATTGGAAGAAAACTCTGCTCGAACACTCAAAGAATTGGCTCAACACTGATTTGAAGTCGATAAATCAACCGACGTTTTCACGACGTTTACAAGTTGTGGGAAAGATCCGGAAAGAAGGGAGATGGCTGTCAGATGAATTGACGGAAAATTCCATTGTTAACCGTTTAAACATCTCGATATCTTTGCTTGCAAGGCATAAAATTAAGTTTCTTGTGGTGTATCGTGACCGGTGATGAAAAATGGATCTGGAAATCATGGGCTGATCCTGACCAATCATCAATGTTGACACTAAATCGAAACATTCACGGTCACAAAGCAATGCTCTCTATTTGGTGGAATATCGAGGGTGTCGTGTATTATGAGCTGTTGAAACCGAAGGAACCAATCACCGCCGAACGTTATCGATAGCAAGTGGAGCGTTTGAATGATAATTTGATGTAAAAACGACCATCAATTGCATCAAATCGCCGAAAAGTGATTCTTCTCTATGACAACTCTCGGCTCCATGTTGTTATAGCCGTGAAACAAACATTGATGGAGCTCGAATAGGAGGTTCTCCCGTACCCAGCGTATATTCCGGACCTGACCCTAAGTGAGTACCATTTCTTCCGATAGATGCAACACGCTTTAGAAGATAGACATTTCCATAATTACGGATACGTCGAAAATTGGGTTGCTGTATGGATTGGCTCAAAAAACATACCATTTTTTCGTCATGGAACTCAACTTCTGCTATAAAGTTGGAGAAAGACAGCTTCTGAAGGAAAATACTTTGATTAATTTCTTCATACATTTTGTTATTGAGTTAATTGCTTAAAAAACACAAAAAACATCACCTTTCAATACAACCTCCTAATAGAATCTACTTGAGACTTTAAACGCGTTTTTCTCGAAACTAAGTTTTCCAAATCAGCACCAGCAATATCCCAGCAAATACTTGACTGATTTGCATGAAATTTTGCAACAAATATTTCTTAATCATTATTTAGTTTTTGACATACAATCTTTTCGATATTTATTTTATTCGATTAACAAAATAGATTTTCATTTCAGAGCGGAAATTTCATGTTTTTTTTTCAAACAGCTGCCATTTCCGAAAAAATGATTGTTTAAATAAATGGCTACGTCATTAATTAGTTCAGTCTATCTACTTTAATTTGCAATTAAAAAAAATTGATTCAGGTGACGTCTTCCGGACAGACACCTGGTACCGCGGAACACTGCGACGATTACGTCACCTCAATAATAGGTTACTGTTAGCACGTGTCGCAAAAAATAGACGTGAAAAAAATATAATAATAATCTACTGTGTACGCCGTTTAAAATCTATATTTTAGTTTTACAGTAAAACATTACTTTCCATGTGAAAAAAAAATCATGAACATGGGTTATTTTTGATGTCCCAAAAGGTATGCATGCCATTCAATGACCATAAGAAGCATTCGAAAATGATTGATAATCATTTATTGAACATTTTCGATTAGTACAATCTTTATGGTTTTTGTCAGGAGTGAAAAACTATGAAAGTGAATACAATTATAGTTTCGGAACTACAGTGGAGCCTTGTAGGGCAAACTCGGGTTCATGGGCCCGGTTTTTAACCTCTTCTTACTGTTTTATCTGTTTTCGTGTTAAAAAAATACTATTTTATAAAAATAATAAGTCATGGATAATGCACCTGCCCACAGACTTGATTTAAAAGATGTCCCGGAATTGGAATTCAGCTTCCTGAAGATTGTTTTCTTACCTCCCAACACTACATCTCTAATTCAGCCAATTGACCAGAATGTCATAGCAAACTTCAAGAAGCTCTATACCAAATCACTTTTCATCAGGTGCTTTGAAGTTTGTCATGTTTCCAGCTCCATGGCATTGAGGAAATTTTGGAACGAAGGATTTAACACATGGGCGACCGGAAAGGAGATTTCTCGTTTTAGGTGATGTGCATGGTCTCTTGATTATTTTCCAGATAAAGTTATTTTTTTAATTTCGAACATTATCAATCCTGTTACTTGGCGATATTTTCAGTTTTCTTTTTCACTTCGGAGAGACCAGTAAATACATAAAAGTAAATATATAAGTCTACAGTGGCTCTTTAAAATATATATTTTAGTTTTGCAATAAAACAATACTCTCCATATGAAAAAAATTCATGAAAATAGGATACTTTTGTGATCCCAAAAGTTATATATATATATATATATATATATATATATATATATATATATATATATATATATATATATATGTGCTCTTAAGTGTACAAATCATTCGTAGACCTAGAGTATAAGTAGATTTTTTTTTATTTTGTATAAAATCTAATACCTACAAAAGTGACTTTTAATAATCAGATGGATGTTACTTACTTACGTTGAAGTCAACACGATGGATGTTACAGTGTATGCTCTGTTACAGTTTTGCAATAAAACAGTACGTTTCATATGAAAAAAAGCTATCATGAAACGAATCTATTTTGAGATCCCAGAAGGTATATATGCTCTTAAGAAATAAATTGTTGTTCCGAAATTATAATAAAATGATGTTATTAATATTCATAATCATGTTGAGCTATTTATACAATTCGGGTAATTTAAAATTAGAAAATCAATGGAAATTATTAAAATTGCTTATAATTTGTTCACATTTGCATATGTATGTATATATATATATATATATATATATATATATATATATGTTTATATATAAAATTCATTTATTTATATGTAAATGAAATAATGACAGAGTTGATATTCGTATCGGGACGTTTCCATATAATTTATTGCCAGTATTTGTTTTTTTTTCTTTTACATATTGTGTTCGAATAAAATCCTATTTATAAATAGACACCATTTATTGACGTTCTAGAGTATTTTACAGTATTGTTGAGGAGTAAATAAAAGTGGGTCGATCGATTTTTCTTATCTAATAGTGGTACCATACAATTCGGTTCATGTATATGAAATATGTCACGGGTTTTAGTGTATCCTACTCATCATCGCACATAATGGAACAGTTTTAAAAATCGATTTAATAAAACGTATCAGCTCTTTATGGAAGTCTGCGCGGTTGGTCGATCGAACGACGACGTCGTCGTCGAGCCCGGTGAATAGATTGAGGTATTTAGAGGGGGCGGTTAGGACTGCTTGACGATTTTTTTCTTTAGTGATTCATAATGAAAGTTACTAGAAACGTCGGGTCGTCAATGGGATTATTAATATTGCGTCTACTTTGATTGTTTAGTGTGAACTCTTTCTTAGTTTAGAAAACAATCACGAGGAAGAATGGAAGGGAATAAAAAAAATACTAACAATTATTTTATAAAGTGATGTATATATATATATATATATATATATATATCATAATCATCATTATCTTCTGTCAGTTCACTGCTGGCTAAAGGCCCCTTCCATGATGTCCATTTTGTACGATTGGATACCTCTCTCTTTCACAGATTTCGAATAAAGATTTAAATTCCTTATCCTACCTGTTCATGGGTCTCATTCTTGGTCTTTTTATATTCCTTGGTTCCCAGTTAATAATTTCTGTTGTCCATCGGTTGTCTTCTCTTCTTACAACATGCCCTGCCCGTTTCCATTGCAAACCCTTTTATTCTTCTTACTACATCTGTGAGTCCTATTTGTTTTCATATCTATTCTATTTCTTATATTTTCTCGTTATTTCCAGCATGAATCTTTTTTTGGCATTTCTGTTCTTTCTATATTTTTTGGAATTTCTGACTGATTTTGATGTTAAATACCCAAGTTTCATTGGCGTAGGATATATATATATATATATAGCCTTATGAATGGCAAAGAGCTTACAATTGCTTTGAAAGTAGAGGAGAGTATACATATATATATATATATATACATATATATATATATATATATATATATATATATAAATTTTCGGTATAAAATGAGATAATTCAATTTAAACAACGGATTGTCTCAATTTTATGATTTACAGGACAAATGTTCTTAATTTGTTAAAATAGTTGTGAATTGCAGTACTAGACGTACAAAAATGAATATAAAAAAATAAATTAGGAAATGTTTTTCGAACATTTATTCATTCTGTACTCTAGTCAGAACAGTAGTTCATTTATGGCATGTACTTGCGCCTACCATACAGCTCATTTCGACCGAGACTATCCCAGTTTAAACATATGTCTCGAAGTTTGTCGTCCAGTTCCGTATAATTAACCCGTTCCGTGCCAGTGACGAGTTGTCTCGTCCTCACTATGTATATCGCATGACACCAAAGACGAGAATATTCGTTGGCACGTTTATAAGTGGCAGGAACTTGACTGAATTGATAAGTAGGAGTGTTCTTATTTGGTTGACACTATAGGTCAGGACTTAGTATCACAAACATTTATTTAATGGACTATTCAATTTGGTATCCTCTGTGAAATTATTTTGAAATAAAATATCAATATACATTATTATATTTAATATAAAAGGTGATAATTTTATTTATCTTTGTTTCAGGTGAGTGAGAGTATCTAATTCGTTTAAATGATATTGGTAAGCTAAAATTAAAATAATATTTTAAATATTAGCTATACATTTCATATAGACATATATACATTTATATATATATATATATATATATATATATATATATACATTTATATATAAATAAATTTATATATATATATACATTTATATGTAAATGTATGTATATATATATATAAATTTATATATATATATATACGTATATAAATTTATATATATATATACATATATAAATTTATATATATATATACATATAAATTTATATATATATATATATATAAATTTATATATATATATATATATTTATGTATATATATATATATATATATATATATATATATATATTTATATATATATATATAAATTTATATATATATATATATAAATTTATATATATATATATATATATATATAAATTGTATATATATATATATATATATATATATAAATTTATATATATATATATATATATATATATAAATTTATATATATATATATATATATATATATAGAAAGAGAGAGAGAGAGGAATATCCCGATTTACGACGGAGTTAGTTCTGCAAAATTGCGATTTAACTTGAAACGACTCAAATCGGACCAAATTGTACAGGGTGGGGTGCATAAAATCTCCCTCATTTTGAAAGGATATAAAAAATGAACGAAACTATTTAGAAAAAAATGGTATTTCTTTCTGAAAAGTAAATAAAAAACAGTTTTGTTTTAATGAGTTTTAAAAATCATATTAGACAAATGACGTCCGTCGTTGGCAATACTTTGTTGAAGACGTTCCCGGAATTTCGTCATCGTTCTCCGGGTCATCTCAGGTGGAAAAGTGTCGATTTACTGTCTGATCCTTTCCTTCAAATCCTCAAGAGATCGAGGACGATGTTGAAAACCTTTTCC
Source organism: Acanthacorydalis orientalis (assembly GCA_034766995.1). Lineage (NCBI taxonomy): Eukaryota > Metazoa > Arthropoda > Insecta > Megaloptera > Corydalidae > Acanthacorydalis > Acanthacorydalis orientalis. The sequence continues at coordinate 55,797,748 of CM068313.1, forward strand.
TGCAGGTATCCCCAAAGGAACAAGTCGCATGGGCTTAAATCTGGTGACCGGGCCGGCCACCGCACATTCTCTCCTTAAATTTTTTTGTGGTTTTAGAAGGAAGTAAAAATGAATTTTCGAAAGAAAATCTCTTACTCTTTCATGTCAAGTGCACGTACGAATAATTAAAGAGTATTGATTTATCTCTATTTTATTTATTCTCTTAACAACTATAATCATACTCTAAAACAAACTTCAGTTAATTTCAAATAGCCTGCAGCATAACAAAGAGCGTGGGCATAACACTTTTCCGACTACTGATGTAATCATTGGAAGCTGTGTTTGTTATTCGAATATTTATAAATAAGTTAAATAGAGAAACATGCAGTACATTTTTAGATGAAAATAAATATTGGGAATGAATATATGGTATATACATATATAAAGCACACCCCGTTATGTAAGTAATGAGTTTCGGAAATTTTTATGTAACTTGAATTTTACTTAAGTCGAATTTGTAAATTTCTTCTCCGGAGTAACTTTATAAGAAACTACAATATTTAGTATTATATATGTTTGTATATTATTTACATATTATTATTTAAAAAAAACATCATGTAGCAGTATTTACTCTAATATAAACTGTGAAAGTATGAAAAATATATTATATATAAACATATATATATATATATATATATATATATATAAATAAACTGCAATATACACTTTCCAAATAAAAAAATGTATTGTGACGGCTAAGTTGGCTCTGTAGGGGGACAATCGGCGCTGGGGGTGAATGGTTGTGGAGTGGAATGCTGTTCTGTGGCAATTTCGGCCTGAGTTTTGATAGTTTTGTATGCTCAAGAATAATCTCATTAAGGGGACCCGGTGGTCTAGCGGCCTAAAATTTAAGCTATTTTAAAAATTTTTTTTCTATATGAGGGTAATGAATAATGCTTTCAAATTTTTTTACACTTATTTTATTACTAATAAACTACATAAAAATGAAAATAAAGACAAAAAAAAAATTTTTTTTAAATTAGAAAAATTATCCTGAAGTCTCCCTCTCTAAAAAAATGGAATTGCGCGGTGAATGATGATTTATCTCTCCCTCTGATCTGAAATAAAACAATTGACGAATGTTTAATTAGTATAAGTATAGCTATCGCAGGAAGTAGAATAAAAAAAAAAAATGACAAAATGGCGCGTAGTCAAAAGTACAAGTTTGAAAACGACCAGTATTTTTGAATGTTTTGTTAACCCTTATGTTAGTAACCGGGTACCCGGGTACCCTACGCGGTGTATTTGTATGAATAGCTTAAAGAAAATTCAATATTTCATTTTAAGCTCTCAAATCGTCGTTTTTTAACTTAAAAGAAAGCTAGTTGTGAGTGCATTTAATTTATTTATTTTTTACTTTTTTTTTTTAAAATAAGCTTAAACTTCAGCCATTGCCCCATTAGCAACCGAGTACCCGGGTACCCACAGTGGAAAGCATAGGAAATAAATTGAAGATAATTTTTATAAATGCATGCAACTAAATTTTATTAAAAAAATAAAGAAATATTACACTTTTTTTATATAATTAATGACATTGAACACATTGTACAAGATTAACTGAGTGCTCGTCACATACTGGTTGGTGACAATTGGCACAGTTCTTCAGGCAAGGCATTGCAGACATGGCAAGATCCTGTTACTTTTTTTCTTCCGGTTTTATCTTTTAGAATCACTGGACCAGGATTTACCACGACTGTTTCTGTCAGTGCATGGCCTAAAATGCTTTCAATGGCAATTTTTGTTGAGAAGTGGCGCATTACTTGTGGATTCGCCGTGCGGTGTTCAATCATCGGCAATGCCAGTTCTTCACTTAGCTTACGCATAAATTGACGACGTTCTGTCGTTTTTTTGGCGATCATTTTATTATTTTCAGAATAAATTATATATGATGCAAGTCAAGAAATGTCTAGCATGTTGAAGAACATTACCATTGGCCATCTCGAAAATCGTCGTTGACTTGTGTACCTCCGGACCATTTGGTCCATTGTGTCAACACCAGCTTTATATTTATTATAAAAATTTATTTTTTCTGGTTTTTGTTTAGCGTCATCACCAACAGATGCATCTGAATGCATTGTAGATAACAGAATGACAGCTTTATTTTTTTTAGGAACGTAGGAACACATGGTAACTTTTTCGTGAAATCCAAAAACTGTCGAATACTGCTCCCGTGTCTTATTTGCTCCCATAACACTAGGGATGTAAGGTTTATTTTTTTTTACCGTGCCCACAATGGTAATATTCCACGATAACAAATGTTTAGCAACGGGTAGAGTAGTAAAGAAGTTATCCATGCAGATGTTTCTACCATTACCTCGGTACGGAGCCGCCAATTCTTTCACTACTCTTTCACCCTGATTTTTTTCTCGAGTGTTATCTGTTTTACCAGTGTACATAATCCCTTGCAAAGGATATGCGTTTTCCGCATCACAAATCCACCAGATCTTTATACCGTACTTAGCTGGTTTCGATGGTATATATTGAGTAAATCCAGTACGGCCACGGTATGGATAAAGCTGTTCATCAATAGTCAAGTTTGCGGTTGGCTTGTACATCTGAGCATCTGGCATCTGCTCGGCTCCGAACAATAAAAACCGGCCGACTACCTGCAGTGCCCCAAATAGGTTTCAGATGTCATTCACAATTCTATATTGTTATTATTATTTTTTTTTCTTTAAATTATCACTAATTATTAATATTTCAAGAAAAAAATGTTTAGAAAAACATTTTTTTAATAAAATAAACAAAATTTTTAATACTCAGGTCTGTGGGTACCCGGTTGCTAAAAAACGTCGGTAAAGTTGGTTACTAACATAAGGGTTAATAAAAAAAATATAAATATTTTACGGAAACTATTAGTTTTACTTCCAGCGAGAGCTAGAACTATTCAGAATAACATATTAAAATTTCAGACAAATCGGTCAAGTAGTTTTTTTTTTCTGGCCCCCGCAAGACGAAAAAAAGTAGTTTCGAGATAAACGCGTTTAAAGTTTCAAGCAAGTATATTCTGACCAAGTAGTTCTGACCTTCTAATGGGCTGTAGATCCTGAAATACTCTGAATTTCGTCATCAAATTTTAACAGTATATTTTTAAGATACTATACTTTCGAAAAAAAATCGATTTTTCGAAAATTCTAGACCACCGGGTCCCCTTAAATGAAAAATGAAACTAGCAACGTGCAATATAATAGCAGAACACTGTTTATATACAAAAAAAAAACAGTTCATTAAAGAGGATGCGCTTTAAAATCCATCGTTTGAAATGCATTCGACCTAACTGCGTCATCGTCGTATACTTTGACAGTGACTTCATTTCGTCCGGTGTAATTAAACATTATTGGATTTTGATTACCCGCTTAGTAATCTATTTCTTGTGAACGTTGTTGTGTCGTTCATTGTGTCTTTGGTTTATTGGTTAACAGCTTTGATTAAATCGTAACATTCATTATGTTTTACACCTGATTTCCTTTACCCGTGAACTTAATCCTATAATATATAATAGTCATTTATTTGATTCGAACTTGCGTTTCGTACAACGCTAGGAATTGCGCACAAGAAGTCTGTTCTCTTCTTACGGTGTGTTTGGTAATTTTTGTATAACTGTATGTAAGATTATTTTGTTATAGAATAATTATTTGCACAGGAATTTTTTTACGTACCAGAAACTACAAAACAATTTTCTAGTGACAAATAATCAATAAATCATGACTGAGAAATTTTTACTGTTCCTCATGCATATTTCGATGGAAATCTCATAATTTTCCAGAATTCCAATGAACTGAAATACCATTTTGTAGAGATTTGTCTATACAAAGATAATAATTTTTATAATTTTGACTTATTCAATTAAAACAAGTAGAAATATTTATGTTGATTCAATATTTTCTGTATAATTAATTAATCTACGAGGGTGGTCCCAGAAGTACCGGGCCTGACCTAGAGATGGCGGTAGTTGTTTCAAAAATATCACTGTATTAGAAAGTACACAATCTACAAAGCATTTGTTTCAAGTTTGAGGACGCCACGTTGTTTAGTATTTGTTCGGCAGCCATCAATAGTGAACGTTTTCCGTGAATTTGTGAAAATGGAGAAAATTGGTCATCGTTACGTGATACAATACTTTTATTTGAAACGCCTCAGCCCAGCCAATATAAAAGCTGAACTGGATTCTACTCTGGGTGAGTCTGCTCCTTCGTTTACAACAGTGAAATATCGGGTAGCAGAGTTTAAACGAGGCCGTACGAGCTGCCAAGACGAGCATCGCAGTGGTCGACCAAATGAGGTGACGACTCCAGAAATGGTGAAGGAAATCCACAAAGCGGTATTGGATGATCGTCGACTGAAAGTGCGCGAGCTAACAGACATAGTAGGCATTTCAGAAAGTGCGGTACATCGCATATTATCTGAAAATTTGGACATGAGAAAGATGTGCGCACGATGGGTGCCGCGTTTGCTCACACTCGAGCAAAAACAGTGTCGTGAAGATGTTTCAATTGAGTGCTTAGCGAAGTTTCACAGCAACAAAGCAGAATTTTTACGCCGTTTCATAACCATGGATGAAAAATATGGATCCATCACTTCACACCCGAGACAAAAGAACAATCAAAACAATGGACTGAAAAGGGAGAACCGGCTCCAAAGAAGGCGAAGACCGTTTCATCTGCAGGCAAGGTCATGGCATCGGGTTTTTGGGATGCACGTGGGATAATTTTCATTAACTATCTTGAAAAAGGAAAAACTATCAACGGCGAGTATTATGCGAACTTATTGCAACGTTTGAGCGAAGAAATCAAGCAAAAACGGTCGCATTTGGCTAAGAAGAAAGTGTTGTTTCATCAAGACAATACACCAGCTCACAAATCCGTTATTGCAATAGCCAAAATTAATGAATTAAAGTTTGAATTGCTAGCTAATGCACCCTATTCGCCAGATTTAGCCCCCTCGGATTATTTTCTGTTCCCAAACTTGAAAAAATGGCTCAGTGGTCAAAGATTTCCCAACGATGAAGAAGTGATTTCTGCAGTTAATGGGTATTTGACAGTTCTTTCTATAAAAAGGGTATAGAACTTATTAAACATCGATGGGAAAAGTGTATAGAGCTGAAAGATTATGTTGAAAAATAAATATATTTTTTTCCAAAATTTTTGTGTTTTCTTTGTTGGGTCGCGTACTTCTGGGACCACCCTCGTATGACGACAGTTTTGCCACTACGACTAATTTTACTTTCACGAATGAATTTTTTCTGGTCAAAAGTGTTCAATAAGTCGTTCATTGTTGATTATTGCTTATCCACAGAGGTGACGTTTACTATAATAAATATTTTTCTCTTATTTGATCATAAAATTATCTGACGACTTCGAATTGTTTTTTTTTATTTTATTAAAATATTTTTTTTTGTAAGACTGTTTTGATTCTATTTGGTACAAACGTATTATTCAGTGTAATATTTTCCTGAAAAGGAAATGTTGTATTGGAGAGAAAAAAAGAACTGCATCGAAATATATGTTTATTGATAATTATCTGTGCGAACATTTAAGAGTGATTATTGATTTACTTCAGAATGAAAAACAATCCCCTCGGTCGATTTCTTGAACACTTTCGTCATCTCAGTTTCAAGTTTTGGTACAATTTTCTCCCACATCGTTCCGACAGCCCAGGTCGTGATGTCTGAAACCATAGTGTCGAAGCTTCCGAGCTCACTGATTTCCAAACTGCAATTACTGTAAAACAAATTCTTATATTATTGAAAAAAATAATTTGTGAATATATTAGGTTGGTGTACAAATAATTGCGGTTTTTATCATTTTAAGTTCGGCGCCGATTTTTCTAGTCACCGTTAGCTATTGTTACAGTCAAGTGATACATCATTGTAAACAATGAAATTGGCGCTACTGATTTCAGCTCATGTCTATTGTTTTTATTCGTCGTTCGATGTTCTGATTGGTTGACATCGGTCACATGTATGTAGATCTCTCACGGTGTAGTGTGGCGTATTTGCAAGTTCGTAGCAAACATTTTTTTTTATGCAATAACAGCTTTTGATATTCGATTTGTCGCTCCACAGAGTTTGCGTCCGATGTCAGCATAGTAGAGTATGCATTAAATTTATTTATCGGTGCCTAATGGACGTTTTGGCGTTCATCGACCCCCTATAAATTTTCATTAACCTATAAGGGGTCTATACCGAACCGGTTGGGAACCCGCGGTTTAGATCTATGGAACATCCCTTCAAAAACAGAAAGTTTCGAAATGACAGTGACATTCAAGTTCACCACGAATCATATTTTTCATCACAGACAGCACATTTTTATAAGAGAGGAACTGCAAATGTACAGAATAGATATGATAAGAACATGTATAATGGTGGTAAATGTGTAATTGATTGGAAAAGAATTAAAAAAATGGATGAATACACCGAATAATTACTGTAAGTACTTCATTTTGTATAGAGAAGAGTTCAAGAAAAAGTATACACACTTCAAAGTACAAAATATCTGCATAAAAGCTTTGCTACTAAAATTATACAGACAGTGAGGGATGGACGCGAGTCATGTTTGAATTCTACAATCACAACAGGTACTGAAAGTGGTCATTATTAGCGTCCATACATTAGTGATTTAGGCGAATTACTGCAAGAGTAACATTGACTAAAATGCTCACTGTTTAATTTCAATTTCCAAGCTTCCTCAAGCTACAACAACTCAAAATACTGCATTCTACGATCAGGCTCGTCTTCATTCATGGCATATAACAATCTTGGGATGTAATCTTTCCATTAAGCTCTCTTAAGAATGCGTTTTATACTCGATCTATTAACTCCTGTCTCACGTGCACATTGCTTGACGGACTTTTGTGACCAGCGACGTAAACTGTTCTAACACCATAACCGAGGAGGACTTGTTGCTGTGCGAGGATTTCCGTATCTTTTCTTCTGCACATCACACGGTATCATCGGTTTCAAAGATACCATGTATGCGCAAAATTGTCAGACATGTTAGGTGTTCTGTTGCGAACTCATCGTGGTTGTACTTCGCACACATTCTCAAATTTCAAACACCACTTCAAAACGGTTTTGTGTTGCTCGAACGACAACCATGTCTTTGCCATTTTGTTTGATTGTCCTGCCGATCGTATGGGGGCTCCAGCATCCGTCTGGTCAACGACATCTTTCGAGAGAACATTATACTACACATTGCCGTCATAATCGATTCAACAATGAAGAAAGACCACAGATAATCCAAATGTAAAGGTGCATACATTTTTTGGGCCCTTCTATACACATACTTACATACATACACACATATATATATACATATATTTTGGACATATTTTTAGGACCATTTGGTAAATTTTTGAAATATAAATAACAAATAACTATAAAGTAAATTGAATAATATAACTTTTTTATAGTTGCTAATTTTATTTAAATTCTATTTATATATATATATAAATTATTTAAAAAATGTATGTGCATTTTAGACTTTTACAAAAGTTTTTGTGAAATACCATGGACATATTTTTAGAGAAAATCGCTATTTCCTTATAAATAAAACGTCGTAATCTACTTTTTAACTCTTTTATTAAACTAATTTATCCTTTTTCAACATTTTGTCACCTGTCCTTTATTTTTAATAACTTACTGGTAACGTTTAAGCATTGATTCCACTAAACACTGGCAACTCTAACTGAATAGACTCCCACGTCTCTTTTAGAGCTAACCACAACTCATTCTTATTATTTGGCCTTTTCACTACAGCCTCCTTAACATCTTTCCACAGATTTCTATTGAATTTAAATCCGAGACTGTACTGGCCACTGCGTTACAATTCCATTATTTGTCTGTAGAAACTCTTTTGCCAATTTTGAGCTGTGCTTCAAGTCATCAACTTATCAACTTTCATCAACCCATAAGGGGTCTATACCGAACCTGTAAGGAATCCGTGGTTGGGATCTATGGAACATACCCACAAAAATAAAAAGTTTCGAAATGACGGTGAGATTCAGGTTCACCTCGGATCATATTTTTCATCACAGCCAGCATATTTTTAAAAGAGAGGAATTGAAAACGTACAGAATAGTTATGATAAGAGCATGGATAATGATAGCAAATGTATAATTGATTAGAAAAGAATAAAAAAATTGGATGGATACATTTAATGATTACTGTTAGTACTTGATTTTTGCCAATTTTGAGCTGTGCTTCAAGTCATTATCCTGCTGGAAGAACCATCGAAGCGGCATATTTTTTTCATCGTACGGGAGTACTACTTTCGATATACTATTTATATAATATTCGGCATCCATGTTCATAGATAAACCTCTGTTTATTAAAGTCTGTATATATTTTTTCGGCCCGTCTATATTAAATTATTGTCGATGAAGTTTTTCACATTTTTCAAAAATGAAATATATTGATATCAAGACAAATTCAGAGCGAAAAATCGAAGAAGAAAAAGAACATTGATATATTTTAAACAATTCATTCGTTTACTTAATAAACATCCCACCCTGTCAAATAACTCGCGTTCTATTGAACTTATATTAGACATTTTATTATTTTCATGATAAATTCAATCGCACGTTCGATCATTTTAAAAGAATTCATATAAATATTATGACTAGGAGTCTAATCGCATCAATTCGCAACGAGTGATAAACATGCCATTTTTATTCGGTTTTCATTGTTTATTTTCAAACAGTCTGGAAACAAATTTTGTTTAAATTATTGCCAATTATTACTGAAATAATTTTATACAAGATCATCTATTATGTGTTCTATAATTAGTTTAATGTGGTTAAAATTAAACTACGGAAACGCAAAGTATAATTAATTTAACAGAGTATACACACTGAACAACTATTCGATACCAACCTAGTTTCCGAACTGTGTGTGTGTGTGTGTGTAGTTTTTATTAAATCAATCAATTAGTATCCCATAATGTTTGTGCAATTAAATTGCGTTCGTATATGCATTACATAGGAATTAACTTTACAAGAAGCACTGTTAGCTAAGTGTATCAAAGTTTATATATATATATATATATATATATATATATATATATATATATATATAAATGTATGTATGTATATATATATACACATTATATACACACATATACACACACACAGTCGGCCTCAAAAATCACCGGACACGCGCAGTTTAGAAGAAAACTTATAATGCAAACTTAACTGGTAAATAATATTTAAATTCTATTTTAACATAAACAATTGTAAATCCCGTTAAAATTAAATTTTATACTCTTTCTTAAATTTATATTACTTTAGTTACACATAAATTCATTTTAACAAACAAGTCATGTATGTATATATGTATATATATATATATATATATATATATGTTAATTATATATATATATATATATATATATATATATATATAATTAATATATATATATATATATATATATTAATTATATATATATATATATATATTAATTATATATATATATATATATATATATATATATATTAATTATATATATATATATATTAATTAATTATATATATATATATATTAATTATATATATATATGTATATATATATTAATTATATATATATATATATATATATATATAATTAATATATATATATATATATATATATTAATTATATATATATATATATATTTTAATTATATATATATATATATATATATATTAATTATATATATATATATATATTAATTATATATATATATATATATTAATTATATATATATATATATTAATTATATATATATATATATATTAATTATATATATATATATATATATATTAATGATATATATATATATATATATATATATATATATATATATTAATTATATATATATATATATATATATATATTAATTATATATATATATATATATATATATATTAATTATATATATATATATATATATTAATTATCATCATCATCATCATCTTCAGCCCCTGTCAATCCACTGCTGGATAAAGGCCTCTTCCATGACTTTCCATTTTGTTCGATTCAGTGCCTCTCTTTTCCACAGTTTTATATATTAATTATATATATATATATATATATATATATATATATATATATATATATATATATATATATTAATTATATATATACACAGTGGGTCTCAAGCCATCGGGCACGTGCAATTTAAAAGAAAACATAAAATAAACTTAATTGTTAAATAATATTTAAATTCTATTCTAACGCAAACGATTGTAAATACCATAAAAATTAAATTTGTGTACTTTTTTTGAATTCTTATTACTTGTACATAAATTAATTTTAACCAACAAAAGCCAACAAATCATCTCACAAAAATCATCGGAGAAAAAAATAAATCTGGGGAATTCCACGAGTATCGACAATATGTTGATAGAAACAATATTTTACATGAAGTATGAACACGTCTCTGTCTTTTTATTGTTCAGATCCCGCTATTTAAAAACAGAAAATGAGTCGAAAGAAACTCAACAGAAATAAAAAAATTATTTTTCATTATAATGAAAATAAAACTGTTGGAAATCGCAGAAATAGTAACAATAAGTCGTTCTACTGTTTTCGACATAATTAATAGATTGAAAATTGAAAACCGAATAAAAAATAAAGCTTGTTGTGGTCGTCCAAAATTATTAAATCAACACAGTGAACGATTTGCTTTACAAGATATTAAGAAAAACCGTAGAACAAGTGCGTGAAAAACTGATGCCAACGTGGAAGTGGCAACAGGAATAGGCGTGAGTCCTGAAACAGTGAGGAGAACTATCAGAAGTTTCGGTTATCACGGAAGAATCTCAAGAAAGAAATTCTTCGTCAGCGAAGCAAATCGAAAGAAGCGATTAAAATTCACTAAAATCAATAAAAATTCAAATCTGGAGGATTGGAGTAAAGCGATATTTGCTGACGAAAGCACATTTAACATTTTTGAAAACAATGGTCGACTAATTGTATGACGAAAACCTAATGAAGAGTTTAAAAATGAAATTTTAAAACGACAATAGAGCATGGGGCGGTGGCAGTGTTATAGTTTGAGGGTGTATGTCAGTGGCTGGGGTTCGAGATTTAGTTTTTATTGATGAAACAATGGACCAGAATGTTAAGGCTAGCACACATTAGGACGGATTGCATCGTTTCGCAAAAATCCGCACGGATCGCTTTCATACATTTTATATGAGACGTTGCACACACTGCCGAGGCGGGTCGAACCACAGGCGCTTATGTCGAGTATGCTCGTCAGGAAAAGATGCATTTTTTTTGTTTAATGTCGAGTCAACTCGTTATGTAGAAAAAAATTTTTTTTTGTAATTTATTGTAAAATTTAGGTGAAAAATATATATTTGTAATTTTAACAAATTTTAGAATATTTCTAAACAGTTTTCTCTTTGTTTCCTGCATTTTATGTCTGCTATCTAGTGAAGGTATTATAGGGTGTAAGAGAAAAACTTGTGAAGTGAATAATGTTTCTATTTATCCTCCCAGATGAGTTTTACTGATATTGATGAAAATATATCTTTACATCCAAGAAAACGGAAAAGATCGATAACATCTTTAAGGTGTTCTGATGAAAATAGTGATAAGGTTGAAGGTAATGAAGATGCGGTTTTACATAAAAGGACACAGAAGAGAATATCAGTAATTTCAACGTCTTCTGATGAGAGTAGTGATAAGGATCAAGAAGGCAATGAACCCGATAAAGAAAATAAAAATTCAAATGTACAATGGAATATTAGAGGCGGAGAGCGAGCACCATTTGAATTTATTGCTCATTCTGGAAAAAATTGCACTATTCCCCATTCGTCAAAAACTAAATGTGTGTTCTTTATGGAAAACTTTTAAGATTATGACTTACTAAACATAATAGTGGAGCAAACTAATTTATATGCTGAGCAATATTTGGAAAGTCACCTGAATTTGAAAACAACATTCAAGATTAAAAAAATGGACGCCAACAAACAGTAATGAAATATGATTTCTAGATTACTTACTAATAAAATTAAAAAATTTTTCAAAGAACAAAAAATTTATCATTTTGTTATAAAGTAAGTCAATCTTACAGCAAGTGTATTTACTGTGTTTTCGTCGTGTATACTAGTCATCGCCTAGAAATAATTATGCATACCAGTGCACATTCTCAAAATAAAACAAAAAGCTTAAGGGGTTAAATACTATCAAGATAACGACCTGAAGCAAAACGTTCATATGGTTCGTCTCTGCTTATTTTATAATTACTCAAAAGTTATAGAAATGCCGCCACAATCTACGGACCTTAACCCGATTGAACATGTTTGTAAATGTACTGGAAAAAAGACTGAGAAAGCATACAGTAACACCAAAAGAGGGAATAAAAAAATTTTTAGCGGATGAATGGAAAAAAATTTCATCGCAAGTGACCACAAACTTGATACAGTCAATGCCAAGAAGATTAATCAAAGTACTGGAAGCAAAAGGTAACCCCACCAAGTATTAAAGTGACCCTCAGTAAAATTTATTATTGATATTGTGTATTTATTATTTCACTGTCTGATGATTTTTTTACTTTTCTTTACCAAAACGAATGTGTAAAGTAATAAAAATTCAAAAAAGAGTAAAAAAATTAATTTTAACGGGATTTATAATTTTTTAGGTTAAATTAGAATTTAAATATTATTTATCACATATATATATATATATATATATATATATATATATATATATATATATATTCCTTCAATAAATAATTGAGAGGATTTCTAAAAATGTTTTATTAGCAAAACTTGTAATATAAATAATTTTATGTCTGCTTTCATTATTGCAGGCAGTGGGCATGAAGGGTAATCGTAGTTTTTGCATGTTTAGGTATATGGATATAGAGAGAGGGAGGGAGGAAGAGAGGAGAGAAATGTTTGAATTAAGTACTAAGCATGTTTACGTGGTACTAAATACAATTAATATTTTACTGCTAAAAAATATTTAAAATTCGGAAAGCAGTAATTTCAAAAAAAGGCAAAATAAATAAAGAATACACTTTAGAAATATTATTTTTAGAAAAAATAATAATTCGTAATAAATGTATATGGTATCAGGTGTAAGAGTTTTTATAAATCTCAAAACATTATTCACCAGAGTTATTTTAATCGAACTTTCAAAAGAGTTATCTTAGAAAAAAATAATTAATATTTTTTCATCAAATATATATATATAATGTATAATACATATATATATATATATATATATATATATATATATATATATATATATATATATGTATTAAGTTTATTTTAGAAGTTTTCTTCTAAACTGCACATGTCCGATGACTTTTGAGATATATATATATATATATATATATATATATATATATATATATATATATATATATATATATATATATATATATATATATATATAACGTGTAAGTACAGATTATTCGGGAAGAATTTTTTAAAGCAAACTTACTTTGAAAGCTAATAAAAAAATACAAGCCTTTAAGTGTTATGATTAGGAATGGTAGAAGAAAATATAGATTTTGAATGGAGATTTCTATAGGTTTCATTGTTGGATTAAAAAGTTTTTTTGATCTATTTTAGAATGTTAATTGCTGTGTTGGCCAAAAAGTAATTGCGTTTTTTTTTCTCCAATAGATGGGCATATATGTGTTGAGATGTAATTAAATTCATTCTAAACCGCAAATTAATTATGCAACTTGACAGCTCACAGTTCAAGCTTGTTTTAGACAAAGAAAGTGCACTATTTCGTTAGTAATTGTTCGTTTGTAAATCTTGAAATATTTTGTGAAATATCGTTGTTGTTATTTTTGAAATGAGACAGTTTGACATATCTTTTGTACTTGAGTAACACAACAGGTCACTCTTTTATGTTGAATGAAGACATATTCATAATGTATGAGTTATCAGGGTAAATGTAGCTAATTATACTATATAATTGTAGTCATATAATTGTAATAATATTATATGTAAATATAATGCTATTACAATCATAGAATAATAATAATAAGGACATACCCCAAACTTTGTATTTTGTAGTCACAGAACTCGGGTTTATATTTATTGTCTGCTTGCGGTAGAAGTTTGAATTTCAGTAATGAAGTATTTCCGTCGTTCATGTTAAGAGTCATTTTTCCTTGTGCTAAGTCTTTTCCAATTGATAAGTTGTAATGTTCATAGTGGAGCTGGAAAAGAAAATATATTAAATTACTATTTATATATATATATATATATATAAAATAGTATATATATATATATATATGTGTGTGTGTGTATATATATAAAATAGTAATATATATATATATATATACACACATATATATATATATATATATATATACATATATACACGTTGTTTTATAAAATGTAGAAGTTAATATTCATGAAGAATATTGAAAAAATATAAAATAAAGTGAATTACATTCCATAGACATTTGGTTAGATGAAGGAATTATATTTCAAATATGTACTCATTATGTCTGGTGTGACGAATCAGTATTTATACATAAATTCAGATACAAAATGGATGTCGTATATGTACAGGATATTTTAAAGATAGTTTCACAACTTAAAAATATTTTTTCCTTTCAAATCATTGCATCGTTCATTTTGTTATATTCAAAGTCGCTATGAATGAATTCCATTATTTATACAGACTGTTTTAAAGGAAGATTTACAACTTATTTATTTATTGTTTCTATATGAAATGATTGTTTAAACAAAAAGCTACGTCATTAATTAGATTAGTCTATCTAATTTGTAATTAAAAAAAATGATTCGGATAGCATCTCCTGGAAATACACCTGATGCATCGATTACGTTACCTCAATAATGGGTTACTGTTAGCGCGTGTCGCAAAATATCGACTTAAAAAAAAATATTAAAATAATCTACAGTGCATGCTTTTTAAAATGTACATTTTAGTTTTACAATAAAACTTTACTTTCTATGCGAAAGAAATTCATGAAAATAGGCTGTTTTTGAGGTCCCAAAAGGTGTATATGCCCTTAAGTGCACAAATCATACATATAGACCCAGAGTATGGGTAGTTTTTTGTTTTGTATAAAATTTAATACCTATAAATGACTTTTAATAATCAGATGGATGTTACTTACTTTGAATTCAGCAAATTCCAGTTGAGCGAGGATGAAAATGTCTCCGTTCTGGTTGTGTGTCACGTGAGAACCCTCTCTTATTAAACTATTTTTCGTCTTCTTGTGTATGGAGTTGATAGTGGCGAGTTGTCCGCCCGAGGCGACAAAAACGCCAGTCTCCCGTACAGTGGACTGGCGACGTTGTAGCGACTTCCTGGTGAACACTGCCGACATCCCAGCAATAGTAATTTGCTGTCCGAGTGCCTCCTTCGCTTTGTCGAGAACCGCACTCACCATACAACTCACTTTCGTGCTCAGGTCTTCAGAATAACGGCTGTTGACACACACACACACACATATATACACATAACGTACATTCATTTAGAATATAATAAAGTTTATATGCATGTGTTCGCACACAAAAGCAAGTTGTCAAATTGAGTGAATAACTGGGTGCTCGTGTTTCGAATGACCTTTGATGTAACGTCACCGACGCGCATCATAAAGAAAACGTGTGTACATTGTTACACGATGTGTAAGAAAGTGTATGAGAATTATAGAAACATCATTACTTTGACGCACAGTTGTTTGTTTCGGCTGTTTTGATAACAGCGTCACAATCAACAGGCTTCTTCTACTGTTGAAAGTTTCAGTATTTATTTAAACTGTTTGTTTGAATTGTATTCACTGTTTTGTAAAAAATTAAACTCTAGTCTAATTTATTCTTGCTGGAAGTGTGATTATAACAATATGAGCATGTATATATATATATATATATATATATATATATATATATATATATATATATATATATAAGGTTGTAAAGTATCAAGTTGCCGAATTTGTCAGTTAGAGGTCGACCGCGATTGAGAAAGGTTCTGTGAAATATTTTACAAGTTCAGCTATTTGGAATTGACTAATGTACTGTACCATTCAATTGTTTTTAAATACGGAGTTGTTGTGGTTTTTTTATTTTTTTTATAACCTTTAACAGGATCGTGTCCACACACAGTGCCACAGTAGAGGTCTAGAGAAAAACTAGGTTAGTATACACTACCGCTTACTATCCTAATTTAACCCTCAGATAGCATGTGTTATAACCAAATCATCATAAGTAATATATGCATACCCTTCAAATGTTTTTCTACATACGGAGTCATTGTTGTTATTTTTATTTTTTTATACCCTTTAGTAGGGTGGTGTCCACAAAAGATTTGCGTCTACTTTTTTATATGAGTTCAAGTTGAGACACAATGCAGGAGTAACAGGTAGAAATATCAATGGAGCTTTCGAAGAAGGTTCGGATAGCCAGAGAACAATTGAATTATGGTTCAAAAAATTTCGTTCCGGTAATATGAATCTCGACAATGAGCCTCAAGGAAGGCCCAGAACCATTATGAACGAAGAAAATTTGAGAGCCGGTGGAAGCTAATCCATATACAACAGTTCGAGTTCTCGTATGTGATTTAAGTGTTACTATTATGACTGTTTCTTGTCATCTCGCTGCAATAAGAAATGTGAAAAAGCTGAATAAGTGGGTGCTGCACGAATTGACAGATGGTCAGAAAATGAGATGCTTAGAGGTGTTCTTCACTGATGATTCGAAATGATAAACCGCCATTTTTAAATCGAATCATTATTTGTGATGAAAAGTGGATTCTGTATGATAACAGAAAAAGATCTGGCCAATGGCTAAATACAAATGAAACTCCATGACACGCACCCAAGCCGTCATTAGACCAAAAAAAATTCATGGTTACTTTGCGGTGGACAAATAAAAAAATAATCCATTATTCTTTTTTAAAACCAAGCGAAGCAATTACGACTGAATCGAAATCAACAATATGAATGAAAAATTAAAAACAAAACAGCCAATGTTGATCAATAGATTTGGGTCAATACTATTGCAAGACAGTCCTCGACCACACACATCCAAATTAAATTCATTAAATTATGAAATTTTACCGCATCCCCCTTATTCACCAGATCTTTCACCGACAGACTATCATCTTTTTCGCCACTTGGAATATTATTTAGGAAATAAAAAATTCCGAAACTAAACAAAAGTGATTCAAGGATTCGAAGATTTTATAAACTCTAAAAATATCGCTTTTTATAAAAATCAGAATAAACAATTTAATTTCTCGTTACCAAAAGACCACTGAAGCTGATGGAGCTCATTTTGATTAAATATATTTTGTTTTGTTAAAAATATTGCGTTTTCATTCTCACTTACAAATTCCGCAATTTTATATGTGACACCTTTATATATATATATATATATATATATATATATATATATATATATATATATATATACATTTATACATACAGATGGGGCATAAAGATCTCCCATACTTCGAGGAAGCATTGTGTGAGTTGTAACAGAAGTAAAGAGGTGCGGTAGATTTAATTCAGTAGGTTAGGCTGTGCCGTTTTTAGTACCCATTATGAATTGGACCGGTGAACATCAGGGCTTTGTTGTTCAAGTGTATTATGAGAACAACAGTTCTGTGATAACGACACAGAGAGCGTAAAATCAATAAGGGTAAAATAATTAACTTTGCAAAAGACCACCAAAACAAAAATATGAATTTTTGGAAGAGTAATCTTTTTTAATGAAAGTAACTTTAATATTTTGCATTGCGATGGTCGAAAATCTGTCTGGCGAAAACCTAATACTGAATTAAATGCAGAGAATTTGTTACTCATTGTTAAACATGGGGTTGGAGGAGTAATGGTGTGGAGTTGTATAGCAACATCTGGTGTGGAAGAGTTTGTATTCATTGATGGGATAATGGATAAGATTGTTTATATAAATATTTTGAAAAATACCATAAAAAAACGCTGAAAAGCTGGGGCTTGAAAGTGACTTCTACTTTCAACTTAACAATGATCCCTAATCACACAGCCCACGTAGTAAAAGAATATATTTTGTATAACCCCCTCCCCATACCCTTAACATATCGGCACAGTCTCCTGATTTAAATTCGATTGAGCATTTCTGGGATATACTGGATACGAAGATCAGAAAACATAATATAACTAACAAATCACAATTAAAGGAAGTGACTCTACTTTCAACATGACATACAATGACCTTCAACTACACAGCCCATGTAGTAAAGGAATGGATTTTGTATAACACTCCTCTCCTATACACTTAACACACCACCACAATCTCCTGCTTTAAATCCCATTGAGCATTTGTGGGATACACTGGATAAGAAGATCAGAAAACATACTATAACCAATAAAACTCAATTAAAAAAAGTGATTGTACGCGAAAGGAGGAAATATATGGCCGGAAGTGACGTAGAAATTAATTTCTTCAACTCAAAATAGATTAAAAGAGGTGATAAGGAGAAAGGGTTTCCGACATACTATTAGTTTCAAGTTTTTTGAAAATAGATGTTAGTGAAATTAAAATTACTACAAGGTGTGCTAATACCTTTTTCGCGAAAAAAACGAGACTATTTTAATTAATGCCATTTCTTTTCCAACTCTAATGAATTTTTATTATTATTTTTATATTATTAAATAAACAATACACCAATAAATACAAAATATATAAATTTGTTAAAAAATGTTTCCAAATGTTTTAATTATACCCTTTCAATTACAAAAAAGTTAACTGTGCCAATATTTTTTTTTGGTGTATATATATATATATATATATATATATGTATGTATATATATATATATATATATATGTATGTACCTAATGACAGTCATTAAAAGTGGTTCATCGAAAAAATTTTAAAATTTTATTGTAAGGATTGTATTTCTTATAATTTAAGTACCTAATGCAATTATTTTTTTGGAATTCGATACAGTTAGTTGATTTAGTATGGTGGTGTAAGAAATGGTGCAAAAAAAATGTTGTAGCAGATTTTAACAAAAAAAGAAATTTTATTTTACATATATAGTATTTTATTTGTTAGCTGTATTTTTAACATCTTTATCTTTGTTTCAGGTGAGTGTGTTTTTCAATCATTTTCTGATACTGGTAAGTTTTAATTAAAACAATTATTTAATGTGTGCGATTCGCAGTTCTATTATTCAATTCTTGACTAAAAGCGTGTATAAGGGTAGAATACACGAAAAAAATCGTGAAAAAAGTCATGTTTGTAGAAATGAATTGAAAATTATAATTAAAAATAAATTAATTAATCAACATCTGAATGAAGAGAGTTTCTTTATAGCACAATATTTAGTAAATATTGTAATCATAATCAATATCAACATGCGAATCTGTATTTTATTTTAAATGAAACCATATTTAGAATACAGGAATTGAAAATCTAACTTTGAGTTTCCTTTGAGGTTTAGTAGAACGTATATCTCGAATTTAAACAAAACTATAATCGATATTTATACCCATAGCTTAGCCGTGCGACTACTATTCATCTCAGATTAATAAATACCGTCATACGAATTATTTAATATAGAATTTTATACGTTTGGAAGGATTTTCGTTTCATGTGCTGGATTTCTTGCCAACAAAGAAGCGTAAACGGCGTTTATTAATCAATGAAATGTGGATGTGAAGAAGCGCTGCTTGTAATCTCCTGTATACACGATTTATATTTGTTTAAGCATATATACGTGAATATATATATATATATATACACTTCACCGCTGAAATTTCCCTCAGTCGGTTTTTTATGAAAAGTCTTGCCTTATTCAATTTCCTATATTACCAGTAATTGATTTATTATTTTAAATAATGGAAAATACTCTACAGACTATAATTAAGTACATTAGTAAGATACATAACTAAGTTAGAACCGAATTATCCCAATTTATTGGGGTATTTGAATACTTCTGAGCGGTAGTATATATATATATATATATATATATATATATATATATATATAATACACGAGGGTCATTTGATAAGTTTGGTAAATTTCTATGATGCGGCGCTATTATTTATTTGGTAACGTCACGGTTATCACGTGTCGCCTTTCAAACTAACATAGGTGAAACTTCAACCAGAAGCGACGCGTTGTTAACGTTCTATAGATGATTGAAGCGAGCATTGTAGCAGTTGCCGCAAGAATGGAAAAAAAACGAGCAGGTCTTTTTGCATCGATTCATCACCGTGGTTAAAACATAGATCCACCATTACACACCTGTGTCGAAGCAGCAGACAGAGCAGTGGACAACGATTGGTAAAAGTGCGCTGAAAAAGTTGAAGACAGTTTTATGGGCTGAGAAGGTAATCGGTGCTGTTTTTTGGAATTCCCAAGGAATCATTCTGATCGATCACTTAACGAACGAAAAAACGATAACAGGAGCCTATTATGCATCATTATTGGACTGTTTGAAAGAAGGGATGAATCAAAAATGGCCCAGATTGACGCACAAAAAAGTTCCCTTTCATCAGGATAACACGCCGTCCCACAAATCGACCATTGCAATGGAAAAATTGCACGAATTATACTTCGAATTGTTTCCTCATCCACCTTATTCTCCGGATTTGACCTCGTGCGACTTCTTCCTCTTCTCAAACTTGAACATTTTGTTCGGTCGGAAGAAATTCTCCTCGAATGAGGATGTCTTCGCCGCCGTCAATCCGTATTTTGCAGATTTTGGGAAAAACTACATTTCCGACAGGATGAAAACATTAGAAAGTCGTTGGACCAACTGTATAATCTTCAATGGAAACTTTGTTGAGAAATAAATCGATATTTTCCAAAAAAACAGTATTTAATTTGCTTTTTCACTATACTTATCAAACGACTCTCGTATATATACATAAGTATACATATATATATATATATATATATATATATATATATATATATAATGTATTTACAGAGCTAAATTCCATTTTCGAGATCTATAAATTGAACATATAACTTGTCTTTTTTCTTTATCATTTTATCGATTATTTTTTTTTTAAATTCAATACTTTATCATATAATCGGGGTTTTTTTTGAATCCTGCTTATTATGGAATCAGTTTGTCGTGTGAAAATATATATATATATATATATATATAAATGTCAGTGTGTAGTCCGACTTCGCTTGTCGGGTACTGCTGCGGGGTGACAAACGTATGGGGTAGAAATATTTATCCGCTCGTTACGTCGGCGATGTAGCACATATACCGGCCTTCAAGCGATTCAGAATAGTTTCAATAAGTTTATGAATAACATCTAACAGTAACAGTAACATCTAATCAGTATTTTCTCCAATTCATCTTTAAGACAAGAAGCGAGAGCAAATCGATTAGTTTTTCGTAGCGTACATTCCATGTGGTCCCAAAGATGCTCGATTGAATTCAAATCTGGGCTTTGACGAGGCCAATCGAGTACTAGAATTGATTTTTTATTGAGAAATTCCTTAGTTTCCTTAGCCGTGTGCTGTGGATCATTATCTTGTCGAAAGATAAAACCAGCTTCAAGGCCTATTTTATGGACACTTTCATTTATTTTTTTTCAATTATTCCAATATAGAAATCAGCATTCATTCTTTTTTAGATTACTTGCAAATTACTAACTCAACACTATGAGAAACAGCCCCAAATCATAATGCTACCGCCTCCATGCTCTAAGTGCCTACTAAATTTTGATTTTTTAGCGCTTTTCCAGTTTTACAGCAAACGTATTGTCTCCGACTAGTCCCAGTTATCTTAAAATTCGATTCATCACTCCAAACAATTGTTTTCCAGAATTCTACTGACTTATAAGCATACGAGTTTGCAAAATGAAGTCGCTTATATTTGTTTATCTTGCTTATGTATGGCTTGTGACGAGCGATACGAACATAAATGTCAGCTTCCTTTATCCTCGATCTTATTTGAGTACCTCTAGGATTAAGATTGAGTTCCTTTTTTGCTGGGCGCTAATAAACTGATTTTTTTGACTTCATGAACTATGTTTGCCCGTGCGTTCGCTAGTCTTTCGTTTTCGACCTTTCCTTGGAGCTGAAATTAAACCTTTTCCATCTTTAACCTTCTTAATAGTATACTGAATCGTTCCGAAAGGTCTTCTAAAACCATCAGCAATTTCTTTGCTAGTTTTTCCGTTCTGATACACATTATAAATGTGTGCGCGTTCATCGACCGTAAGTTCTCTACTTTTCGCCATTTTGCCATCAAAAATGTTGTAAAGGGAAATTAAATCTGTAATATATGATTTAATAAATAAATTCAATCATCATACCATTAATTAAAGCCTCAGATACTAATATCTTCTCAGATGCAAATACTTTCCGAATTGCTACTTTGTTTTTCTATGAATATAAACTGAACAAAAAACCGAAACCATTATATAATGCAAATTCAATGTCAACGTAATGTGCAAATAGATAACTACATAGATGATGCAGCTAATCACGCATACTTTCAATGATATTGAGTTCAATATTATAATTTTATAACGCGCAATTAATTTCCGACGTGTGTACTCCGTGCGACTGTATGTAGGTTAAAGTCACTACAATAAATAAATAAAGTGTATGTGTGTGTGTGGAAACATTCACATTATTTGAAATATTCATGCGAATACCATTCTCATTATATATCTCTTGTGTTATATGAACGAACGTAGTAGAACTTGATACTTACATGCGTTGCGACTTTATGTATATTGTACATTAAATTCTCATAAAATATATATCCGCAGTGTAGCAACTTTCCAACGTAAACGTACTGAAATATTTTGAATGAACAGATAAAACTTTCATGTAACCCCGATCAACATTCTCCATGTTCAGAAAGAGAGTTCTCTAATCGTTCTACTCGAACGTTTTGTACACATTTTCATATAACGTGCGGTCGTCGAAAACGTTTTACAATACTTGACCGTCCGAGAAAATTAAATATAAGTTTCCGGCAACTATAAATGCGCGGATTAATTTTAAAACCGATCGGTTTATATATCCGTCGTGGTATCTCACGAGGATAGATACAGTTCGATCATATCTCGCTCTGACATTCATTACATAAAATTAACGAAGTTCAACATCGAGTCAGCGCGACTATTTTCGTTTTTATTACATTTATTATCATATAAAACGAATTATTAAGCTTTGCTTACACGGGTGAAATTTTATCTTCACTGAACTACTTTCCACCTACTGTTATTTCATAAATATATTTGCTTTTAAAAATGCTAGACGGAGAGTAATACGTGTATTGGGTTATCCCGTAAGTAATGCGAGGTTTTTTTTGAAGTGAAACTTCTGTGGGCGCGTTAGCGAGTGGTAAAATCATACGGCGTGTCACGAAAAACGTTACCACGAACGTAGTCGCGTACGAGAGAGATGGAGCGAATATGACTTTTCTTACAAAATTTTCTGCTGTTACCGTTTCACCAGGATTTAAAAAGTTGTAGTGAATGATTGCTGACTTGCTGACCACCAAACAGAGACCATAATCTTTTTTTCATGAAGCATCGGTTTAGGAAACTGTTTTGGTGCTTCTTCTCGGTCTAGTCACTGTGATGAACGTTTCCGATTGTTGTAGAGAATCCATTTTTCATCACATGTGACAATGCAATCAAAAAAGGGATCATTTTTTTACACAAAAGAAGCATAGAGCAGACTTCGTATCGCCGAATCGCTTTATGTTCGTTTAGTTCATACGGAATCCATTTATCCAGCTTTTTTGTTTTTCCAATTAAGCTCAAATGTCGAACAACTGTTGAATGATTAACATTGAGTTCTTCTGCCAACTTTCGAATTGCTTTACGTGGGGCCGCTTCAATAATGGTTCTTAAATCATTATTGTCTCTAGCTGGAGGACATCCACGACTCTCTTGATCATCAAGTGTTTCGTTCGTATTTTTGCAACCAGTGTTGAGCTGTACGTTGACTAATTGACTCTTCACTAAAAACAAATTCGATATATCTGTTGCTTTACGTTTCAATTTAAACTCGTACAACAAAATCGCACGAATTCGCCCTTTTTCCATGACTAATTTAACAGATCACATCCAACAATACTTTAGAATAAAAACAATAGACATGAGCTGAAATCAGTAGTGCTGATTTCATTGTTTATAATGATGCATCACATGACTATAACAAAAGATAACGGTGACCAGAAAAATAGGGGCCAAACTTAAAAATGAGACAAACCGCAATTATTTTTGCACCAAAACTAATAAACTGCGAAGTAATGTCGAAGATTGATCTCTTTTTGACGTTTTAACTTCTAATCAACACAACATAGGAAAAAGTCACATTAGAAGTTTAAATAATTGCATGTTAATGAAAATTTAAACTATTTGATGTTAATGTAAATGTGGCTTTTTACATCATGTTTTATGCTCTATACCACGCAGTATGCTTGTAAATATATTTCGTGACAAATTTGAGATTATAATATAGCGCGAGCGGTAACTTAACATGAACATACACACACACATGTATACATACAAATATATATATATATATATATGTGTGTGTGGGTGTACATTTGTATTTATGTATGTTATTGCAAAAAACAACGTTCACATTATACAGTTTTTACTCGTTGCTCCCGAATTATTAAACTATGAAAAAATATGTCAAATTAATTAACATGTAAAGTAAATGCTTTACCAGTATCTCTGTAATTCATGTATCGAACGGTTTTTTTTTGTAACATGATAGAAACGAATTCAGTGCTATAATTAGTGACGTTCATCGCGGTTATTATTATTTTTTATTTAGAAACATCTGTCAATAATTATAGTGTTATGTTTATTTATCACGCTGGAGATGTAATGTTTATGTAAAATACTGAAAGTAGGTTAGAAATGAATAAGTATTCTGTAATAAATAAATAGGGGAGACCAGGTCTGGTGTTGCCGGACGAAATTGTCAAATGGAAATTTAATGCATTCGTATGATGCAATCAGAGTCGATGCATAATTAATTAGATTCGTTTTCATTGATTTTTCAACGAAATATAGAATTCTAAGAGTCGCAGTTCAAGCTTTTTGTACAGTCCGTATAAAAAAATATAACAATAAAATTGAAAACATGCAAAAATTGAATTTATATTAAAGAAGGAAAGTCCGAATCGACTCTTTAATATAAGTCATTTTCCCGATATTTATTAGGGGCCTAGACGAATTCTATATAGAAAACCGATTCGGTAAAATAATTACACCTTTCAGCAATTATCTCAAAAGTTAATGTTATTATTCGTAGCGGAGACCGGAGTTGGTTGGCGGAAGGCCTTCTTTTCGGCTCTATTACGAGGGTAGCACCATCTGCCCTCCCTTAAGTTAGGTAACGTGAAATGCATTTTCAATCGCGTTTTCGTGACAGTTCGAAGAGTTTCACGAAAATTATTGCTGTTTTTCATTTTTTAATAGCGGTGAGTAATTTTTGTACATCTCAACATTTTCTTCATATCAAAAGTTTGTTTTAAAAACATGTACATTTTTCGATAGTGTATGTGAAGGGTTTAAAGATTCTCTATAGGTTTTATTCTCAACCTTAAATTTATTTTTTAAGTAGGACTTTTTCATGAATAAATTATTCCTACTTTTTCTCTCTAATCGAATCATGCATTAATTCGGTATTGAGTAGTTATGGTATTTTCTTGATTTTATGACGAACGAAAGCAGCATCGTTAAGTTTTCTGATCATTTTATAAAGCACAAGAGACCTTCGAAACAGAGACCAGTACTGCTTTTCCTGGACAACCGCGACACACACTTGTCAAGTGGAGGCTTTGAATTTGTTCAAAGACAATGATATCACCGTAATATCGTTTCATCCTCATTGCAGCCACAATCTCCAGTCCTTGGACCGAAACGTATATGGTCCATTCAAGAAGTATGCCAATTTATTATAATTGGCGTAATATTCCATTTTCGCCTCTAATATTCCATTGTACATTTGAAATATTATTTTATTTATCAGGTTCATTACCTTCTTCATCCTCATCACTGCTTTCATCAAGAGACGTTGAAATTACTAATATTTTACTGTGTCCCTGTATGTCAAACCGTATCTTGATTATCTTTTTCAACCTCATTACTACTTTCATCAGAAGACGTGTTACAGGTGTTATCGCTCTTTTCCGTTTTCTCGGATGTAAAGATATATTTTCATCACTATCAGTGATCTGTGAAGATAAATAAAAACATTTTTCACTTCACAAGTTTTTCTCTTACACCCTACAATACCATCTGTAGATAGCAGACGTAAGATTCACGAAACAAAGCGAAAACTGTTTAGAAATATTCTAAAATGTGCTAAAATTACAAATATATTTATATATTTTTTATCTAGATTTTACAATAAATAGCAAAAGCGAATTCTTTCCTACATGACGAGTATACTCAACATTAAACAAAAAAGATGCCATCTTTTCATGATGAGCATACTTAACATAAACGCTTAAGGGGTTAACGGAATTCATAATCGCGTTATAAAATTGTGAAATTCCTGAACGTTTTTACGACAAACATTGGGTTTTATGACCCTTTTATTTCGATGCGACATTGAGTTTTTTAATGAATAGTTGCCGTTGCTTAAATTTAATTTTAGAGTAATTTTTACAGCTGGAAAAGTAAATTATTTTACTCTTACATTATGTGCCTTTATTATTACAATTAAAAAAAAAACCGGTGTGTGTGCTCATGTACAAATGACAGAAGTGAAACTTCAGTATTTTTAAGTAGATGTAGGGAAGGGAGGATTGTTGTAAATTGCAAGTTCAATAATATAAATAAGACATTCTATAATTAAATAGGGAAGGGTGTATTGTTATAAATTAAAAGTTTAATAACATAAAGATATGTTATAGTGAAAAACATAATTTTATTCTGACTCAATTTGGACGTATTCTAAAAATGAGACAATCGGTTTATTTTAACTAAAATATGATATAAAAAGTTTTGACTGAAATTTATCGAAAAATCTGCAGGATAATGCATCGATTGTAGTTCCTGATCTCGCAGTTGCATCATTAGGGTTATTTACAATATTTAAATTCAATTTTGCACTGATAAATTCAATTAATGGTAAAGAAACACTAGAAGAAAATTTAACGTTACAGTCTCCGCTCAAAATCATCGGCATTTTGTCATAATTGATATCGACTAGATTTGCTCCCTCGACGGTATAGATTAATAAAGTACTGTTTATGAATTTGATGTCTTCGATTTTCTGATTTGATGAAATGTGGATGGCGACCATCAAGATGACAATTCCATTTTACGCAACACATTGAGCAGCACATTTATCTACAACAGCTGTTGTTGTTACTCCTATCGATTGTGTTTGTTGAAAATTGCAATCCATGTGGGGAGTAACAACATTAGCTGTGTCACTAGATTTGTGATAAATCGCCACTCCTCCAGATCGAACGGTTGGACGTTTATATTGAACAACACAATTGAAGTTAGGGATATCGATTCGATCCTCATTCTTTAGCCAAGTCTCAGAAAGAAACAATAGGTTTGACTGCTGAATAACTGTGTCAGTGAGATCGGCTGAGTGAGCGCGAAGACTTTGACAATTTAAAGAAGAAATTGACAATCCTCTCTTGCTGCGGATGAAATCTAGTAACACATTCTCTATTGTCACCAGTCGATTAACAGATAATCTACAAAATTCCTCCTGTAGAGATCTCATTGAATTAGCCGCTCGCCGACAATGATAAAACTTGGCAACATTATCACAAGTTACAATGTAGGGTCCTTGTAAACTTGTGACGTGTGATAATGCTGCGTACAGTAACTGCTGACACCCCCTCACCGTTCGTATTCTTCAACGCAATATCTCTGTGCGCTGTCTCCTTCCTCTCTTTCTCGCACTCATGCAGTTATATTCGCTCCATCTCTCTAGTTTTCAGTTATGTTCATGGTAATATTGTTCGTGACACGCCGTATGATTTCACCTCTCGCCAACGCGCGCATAAAAGTTTCACTTCACAAAATATTTCGTGTAAAAACCTTCTCTACCCACATCTGGTAAGCAATGGCTAACTAACCTAACGGTATAACTTTTAACATTGGTATACTTTGTACAATACTGTTATTCGGGTCTTAATAATGATATTTACACGCACTGTCCAATCAAGCTTAAGTATTTTACCAGTCCCCAGTTCCTTCATATGAACTTTTTGTCTTTCAGTGAGAGAAAGACTGTTTTAAAGGAATACTTTTAAACGTTCGCCACTCATAATTTATCGTTTTCGAATCAACTGGTGTTTCAAACGCAATTGGGGAAGCAGGGCGTGCGTTTTTAATTATATTTGTGTTCTGGGCGCTAATAACTTAAGCTGTCGAAGCGCCCCAAAACCCCAATAACCACTACCATCGAGCGTTATATTTTTTTAAAAAATAAAATGACCCGATATCCTTGTTAAGAGTGTGTAAATAAAATTATGTAAAATTAAAAATTCATTCAATTATTGCGGTTTGACATTTTCCCGTTTTTCCGGCGCTGCAACGTAAATTTACAAATTTATACTGGACTCTTATCGTCTCGGTCACTCCCGCCAGCAATTAAAGTAAATTCAGCTCTCAGAGCTTGATTATTCACAAATGAATTACGGTCCGAAGGGATTGAAACAACGTTAAGACTAGAGTGAAAATTTAAAATTTCTCTTGACAACTTGCACATTAAATAAAATAGTATTCAGTACATTACCGATCAGAAGTTTGGAACTGTTAACAGAGACACTTACTTGACTTCCTTGCCAAATTTGGTCTCCCCCCACAGAAGTATTTCGGACACAGACACGTCGACAATCGGATCCGCCATTTCCCAAAAGATATGTTCATTAAGCGTGTGTATCAGCGGTCGCCAGAATTTCTTGACGATACTTTTATCTGAAAATAATGAATATATATATATATATATATATATATATATATATATATATATATATAAGGCAACCAAGAATGTTCTGTCGTTTTTGAATCGAGAAAAAAACACTTGTATATTTTTACATAAAATAACTGTATTCATCAAAATATACACCTTCGCACTGAACAACCCTTTTCAGCGAGAAGATAATTTATAAATTCCATTTTGATAAAACTGATTATTTTTATTTTCAAAAAATACAGACTCCTCCATTTTTAATTCTTCTTTATTATTAAACGGTTTACCGCACATATGATTTTTCAAAGATGAAAATAGGTGATAAATCTGATTGAGATATGTCTAGGGAATACGAGCGATGGGGGAGGATCACCCACCCTAAATTCATAATTTTTGTTCTGGACTCTACTGAAACGTGTGGTCGTGCGTTATCTTACCAAAATAAAACTTTTTTACGATTTACAAGTCCTGACTGTTTTTGTTTTAATGCATCGTGTACTCGTTGGGGTTGTTCACTATTAATGTTTTCCGTGGGGGTTTGATCCACTCGTAGATATTCATGATGAATAATTCCTTTTGAAGTCCATCAAACACAGAGAACAAGTTTTCGCGGTGTTAACTTTCCTTTAAGACTTTGTGGGACAGGATCACCTAATGAAAGCCAGTGGCGAGTACTTTGTAGTTGGAATAAATAATCCACTTTTCATCAGTGGTCAAAATTTGATCCAAAAAGTTCTCTGATTTTAGTCGTGAAATAAGAGATGTACAGATTGTAAGACGATGTAATTTGTTATTGGGAGTTAATTCGTGTGGTACCCATTCACTTAATTTCCACCTCTTTCCTATTTCGTGTCAATTCTTCCGTATTATTTCGTCACATACTTTGAACAATTCTTCAAGCTGTTAACACGTTAAACTGGAATTTGTTTCAATCAATATCTCCGATTCGTCGATATTTAAATTTGATGGTCTGCCTGATCTGGTCTTGTCTTTAATAGATTCATCCCCGGCAGAAATTTTTTTAAACCATCTCTGACCCGTTTTTGATGTAACTGTCTTTTCTCCAAACGCAGTACAAATTTTTTTTGCAGTTTCTGTAGCGTTAGTCCCAAGTTTAAATTCATAAAGCAGACACGCACGTATTTCACTATTTTTCACATACATTTTTTAGGGTTACAATTATTTTGTAAATTAAATTTAACAGTTCGAGATTCATTCAACAATTGACAGTAAAACACATGCTAATATAACTGGTAAACAATTTTTTGAACTTTATCTGATAACAAGTGTCAACAATTCTTGGAATTATTTTACGTTATATAACACAGACAGAACTTTCTTGGATACCTAATGTGTGTATATATATATATATATACATATATATATATATATACATATATATATATATATACATATATATATATATATATATATATATATATATATATATATATGTATGAACGTTCCGTTTCAATTTGAAAATGCAGTGAAACGTGAAAATATCGCTTCTATTACTACAAACTTTTTCAATTTATCGTCATGGCGACCGTATCAAATCTAATATAATTGAAATATTTCAAAGCGCTTATACTTATTTGATGACTTTTTTCTTCGCCGCACTCGACGGATCATACGAATTATTTAATAAAGAGTTTTATACATTTGGAAGGATTTTTGTTTCGCGTGCTGGATTTCTTGCGAACAAAGAAATGTAATCGGTATTTATTAATCAATGAAATGTGGATGTGAAGGAGCGCTGCTTGTAATCTTTCTGTATACACGATTTATATTTGTTTAAGCGTATATACGTTAAAATATATACACAACCGCACATCAGTATTCAATCAGTTCAGTGGTTGTGCCAGCGCGAAGTGCGCTACGGGTTCAAGTGCGAAAATTAATAATAAAACTAGAGTCAATGTCACCAAAATGCAGACCGAAAAATACATTTTAAAATGATGTTAACACGAACGCGACGAAACGACACTTTCAGTGGAAAAAAATTAAGATTAGAATTCAGAAAACGAAAACCGTAATTATTTTCCTACCAACCTAATATATAAGAAATTCATACATATAGAAAGAGAAATAAATACTAACGTATTCGCATATTTTAAAAAAGATAATTCCGTACAATCGTTTTAAATTCAAAAGGAGATCTTAACGTTATTCCTCTAAAACTTTCATTGAAATGCGATTTAATTTCGACCGAGTGATTTATACGTCTCGAAGGAATTCGTTCAGATTATTTTAATTTCGGTGGGAATTTCATTTAAGTCTATTTATATGTTACAGAAAGTATATACGTACCTAATTCGGTGCACGTTAAATTATTTTCAATATCTTTCCCCTGTTCAGGATTCTCTAACTGCAAGAAAAAAAAACATTTCAATAAAACACTCTGCAGCTCCGTCCCCTGCCCGCTGCAGGGGACGGAGAGAAATTAACAAACTATATGCACAAATAATCTGAATAAAATGTAAGTTGGAGTAATGTAAGTCTTATCAGAAAAGTTTATAATAGTTAACTTTACAAAAAACAATGTTAAAATGTGTAAGAATTTTTTTACTCTAAAGCTTCTTCAGTCTCTACAATATTTTGAATAAATTTCTTATCAGTTTTACACTGAAATCGTACACACTCTTTCGTTCTACACCGTAATGTTGGCCACACATGTTACGGTATACCTGACAGGTTTGCCTGAACACGCGGACCTGCACAGGCAAACCGGAACGTGTGTGTGACAAACTGGGCAGTTACTAACAAAGGGAGGATACGACCTCGGAAATTGAGGTGGCGACCAAATTTTGTGTAGAGATAGAGTACCCCAAAGGTATGAATATAGTAACGTACTAGCTCGCACTATCCAGCCATTTTCAAGAAAAAAGGCTCCAAAGTTTCTACATCTTATAATAGAAATTATTTTCTTTAAAGTTCAATTAGCTTGATAACTATGCGGTAACGCGCAATTTTGAAGTTGCCTGACGTGCCAGGTTCGAGTCTCGCTCATTCCATGCAGTTTTTCTTTCTTCACCTGAATAATTATTTAATGCTTTTAATCGATTTTATTAAAAAAATATTTAAATAACGATGAAATAACATTTTCTTGCAATTTTCTTTCGAAAAATGCTCTTTATTAAATTTTTAAAATTTTATTTCAGAAAATGATTTTTTCATGATTTTTATTAATTTTTTGTATTATTTTGCAAACATTAACTCTTTAATATACGAATGTTTGTAAAATAATGCTAAAAATTCAAAAAATTCGAGAAAAAATCATTTTCTGAAATAAAATGTAATAATATAAAAAAGAGTGTTTTTCGAATGAAAATTGCAAGAAAATATATTACTTCATCTCTATTAAATATTTTTTTTTAAATAAAATGCATTAAATAATTATTCAGGTAAAAAAAATGCATGAATCGAGCGAGATTCGAACACGACACGTCAGATACTTCAAACCGGCTTGCTAGCGCCCAACTATCAAACTAGTTGACAACGGTTAGAAACCTTTTTTCTCTCATAAGCCTAATGCGGAAATTTTGGAGCCTTTTTCCTCGAAAAAGGCTCGACAGTGCGAGCTAGTACGTTTTATATATATATATATTTATACTTTTAGGGTACCCTATCATTATACGAAGTTTGGTCCCAAAGTCAATTTCCGAGTTCGTATCCTCCTCTTGTAAGACCTGTACGAAAACGATTCTTTTTTTCTGCCTGTGCAGGCGAGCGACAATATAGTAAACTTAAGCTTGTGTACCAGCCGGTTCTTGAAATTTTTATTGTCTTTTTCTCTGTCTGTCCTGAACGGGAAAAATTTTCAAAAAAAACGGTAATGGAAACACTATTGAAGAATTCATAGAGATATATAAATCTGAACTACGAGTATGTCTGTAGCAAGTGAAGAATGAAGAATATCAGAAAATTCTAAAACCATTTTCTACAATGCATTTGGGCAAGGTAATCCATAATATTTCTTTTTATCTTGAGAATTTAAATCTGCTTGTCGAAAAGATTTTATCATATCACTGTGTTAAGGGAACGCATCATCGGTCACAAATATATAAGGCAAATTTCTAGGACTCCCTGTGACGTTTCCCGTATTTGGAATATGTGACTCCCTGTTCTGTAATTTTTTAGAGAGCACCTCCGTCTGAAATTCTCCCGTTAATACTGTCACGGTTTTAATAATTGTTTTTATGGTACTGTCGAATGATGTTGTTTTGAGGACTCTGACACCACTTTGTTTTATCGATATACAAAGAAACGAGACATAAACTGTATCAGGATGATAAACCTGCGGCGGTGGGAGTGTAAATAATATTTCAACACATGACTTTTTTGATTTTATTTCCTATAAGTTTAACTATTGTAACATCACTGTTGTCGAATAAAAATGAATAGTTTGTATTCAAAATCAAAAATATTTTATTGACCATGAGTAAAATGCATGGCCTTGTGGGGCCGGTTTAATACTTAAAATTATGGCGGTGCTTTTAACATTGCCAAAGTTAACCGCGATTTCTTAATTGCTACTTGTATGATGGTATTTGAATTTTTTCATTACATTTAAATGTCTGTGATGGCCGGGAAACATTTTTCAAAAAACCGGGAGTTAAAAAACCGGGAGCATAGTTTGTATCAAAATTCAAAAACATTTTATTGATCATCATTTAATACATGGCCTTGTGGGGCCGGTTCAATACTTAAAATTATGGTGGTGGCTTTACCGTTGCCGGTAGTTATCCGCGATTTCTTAATTGCTAGTTGTATGATGGTATTTGAAATTTTTTAATTGTCCTTAAATGTCTGTTATGCCCGGGAAAAAAATTCAAAAAACCAGGAAGTATAGTTTGTATTGAAGAACAGAGGCTTATATATTAGGTCGATAGAAAAATAATTGCAGTTTATGATCTTCAGATTCATATACAAAACCGCAGTTACTTTTCTACTGCAAAATGCATTTTTGGTTTCTTCCCCTTTGGTCATTAAAATTAAAATATGTGTATCGGTTCGGGGGCAGACCTCTTCATAACTGAAAATTGAAATGATATGTCCTATGTTCTCCGAAAAACTTAATAAGAATAAACATAAATGAAAGAAAATAAATTAAAATATCGATTTATACAGCGGTTTTTTAGGCGACCCTTCGTAAATGATAAGATATTTCTCGCTACTCGGGTAGGTGAATTACGGTTATAAAAAATTGTTTTCTATTGAATTTAAACATTATTTAAAATATTTGTATTTAAAATTTCTATTTAATGTAAAGGCAATCTCGTGTTAGCACCTGAATGAAATAATTAACATGTACTTTCAATAGGTACATGATAGTACCAAAATCTGCCAAAATAAATTGATACTTTGCATCCATTATAGCTAGGAGAACCACTATTGGAAAAATAAACGCGCCAGGTGGTGTAAACATCACCTGTCGAAGCTCCCGATTTTACTGAATTATCACACGTTTTTCTTTCTTGTCTGACACTTATTCTCAAATTATTTTTTTTTTCACAACGACATCTTTATTTGTATCTGGTTCGATTCCTTTTAGTATTTCTATTATTTTTTTATACGCGACATTTCCTTTCTGAAAGTCGTGATATTCTTTACTTTTTATTTTCCACATACATGGTTCAAGGTTTATATGTTCTGTGAATTCTTTAATAATTTTACGTTGCCCTTGAGTCGACATGATTTATGTTTATAAAATTTTACAAAGTGCGAATGAATTCGTAATGAAATCTGTTCGTATTTATAATATTATTTAATGCTAATTCATTTTTTTATAATGGTGGTCATATAACATGTATGTTAATGCATACCATCATTCGCCTTATCACTACGTCGTCTCAGCATACAAAACTTATGATTAAAACGTGTAAATACTTATGTAATATATCGGACACAGCAGAAAGAATCGTTTTTCGATTTTGTTCAGGTCGCCTGTACAGGTCGTAATAAATGTGCAGTTTTTCACACACACGTTCCGGTTTGCCTGTGCAGGTCCGCATGTACAGGCAAACTTGTCCGGTCTACCGCAACGTGCGTGACGAAGCGCAGGTCTGTGAACACACGTTTTGGTTTTGTTTGTGCAGGTCTGCCTGTTCAGGCAAACCTGTCAAGTTTCCGTAACGTGAGTGGCTGACTTAAAACAGAACACTGATCGTGCCACTGATATCAACCAATCAGAACAGAGACCACGCGATTTCTATCAACCAATCAGAACACGAATAAAATTTTCGAAAAGTGTGCATCGAACTGATTTTTAATTGTAGAGAGAATTTAAGATATTCCATAAAGTTCACTACGTCGACAAGTGTAAATGATTTTGATCAAACAAATTTTAAATTTCGATTTTGTTTCTCTCCTTCAATAAATATTTTTTCTTTTCTTTCTTTTTTCTATCCTAGTTTAGAAAAAAAAAATGCTACGGTAAGCCTATTTAGTCATAGTTTTGATGATTTAAAAAACCAATACAGTTTAGTTAGATATACGTACTATTAATATCTGTGAGGACTTTTCTCTTCATTCTCTCTCTCTCTCTATATATATATATATAAATAATATATATATATATATAATATATATATATATATAATATATATATATATATAATTATAGACACATTCACACACGCTATTCTTACAGTTACAGTCATTAAAAGCGGTTCACTCCAAAACATTTTAAAATTTTATTGTAAGGATTGTATTTTTTATAATTTAAGGGCACAATGATAGCATTTTTTTAGAATTTGCTATGGTTAGTTGATTTAGTATGGAAGTATAAGAAGTGGCGCAAAAGATATGTTTAATGATTAAAATTGTCAAATTATATGGAGACTTTTTTGATCCAATGTATATCGAGTAGATAGAAAACATCTACAAGAATGAAAACTTGACGGTGAAGCTAATACCACTTGCATCCTGTACAAATCACATCCTCAGAGTGTTAATGCACAGAAAATTCTGATGAATTGTTGAACATTTTTGATCGGAAACATCTGTTTATTGTTCGAAGAACAATAAACAGTAGGTTCGAATCTGTATGTCATCTCTGAAAGTACTATAAGTGCTTTACTTGTTTACTATCCGTTTTTTTTCTCTTTTTCTAATATAATCGGATAATTGTTCTAATGTTTACACAGTTGTGTAACTTATCCGATTAAATATAATACTGACAATTCTATATTTACTCAACGTACAGTTCACTATTCCATGTCATTGTTTTATCTTTCGCTCCAAGCAAACAGAACTTTTCATATTCTTCGCTACACATATCTCGCGTTCACAATCGTATGAGATCAATTAAAGCTGATAGAACCATAGCGTCTTGCATCAGTGACATACAGGGAGTTAATTTTGTACAACTTCGATTATTCCCGACGCTAGACACCGATTTCTGTGTGACAGTTTTGAAAGAGAACAGTTATCCAGTTTTAACATGACGCGTCCCACCGTCTGTCTGAAACCCGTCATTGTACTAGAAACGCAGACCGACGCAAACGAAGCACTTGCAAATCTAACACTATATCTGCCGAGTGGAAGAGAAATCAAAGATCGTATAAAAATACTAAGCGTTCACTATAAATCGGACATTAAGAAAGAAATACGGTTTTCAATATTTTCGTTACGGAGTCAGCGTTTTTTCTCCACCCCCTCGATGTTTGTTCACAGATAACCGAGACTTTGTTATTTAATCAGAATAAATTGGATTGTGATCTGTTGTTTGTCGGAGATCTTTTCGAAAAATGATAGAAGATCGATCAGAGAAAATAATAATTCAGGAAAGTATGTTAACGCTGTACCTTTTTTTTATATGAAATTGAATTGATGCGTCTGATTCCGAGAAATGTTTGAAAACAATCAGTATGGAAAACAGTTCATGTTTGTTTTCTTTCCATTTCATTTTAAACTGTATAGAAAAATGTCTAGACCAGGGATGAGCAACTTTTTCGATAATGAAAGTCACATGTAATATTTTTCATACATATTTGAATGTTCAAGAGCCTCACCCTCGCCATCCTCACACGTCCCGAATTTGGTTTTACTGCATTCAGTAAGGCTTAATTAAGAAAAATGTTTAGTATCATATCTTTTTTTAACATTAACAAGATAAAATGACACTTTCATTGAAAAAAATTATAGTAAGAATTCAGAAAACAAAAACCGAAATTATTTTTCTACCAAACTAATATTTATAACTTGCTAAATTGAAGTGATATTTTTTAATATGAGAGGAAAAGATAAATATGTTATATAATTTATATATATATATATATATATATAGGTGATCCAATTTAGGCTTCCACATGCAAGTATTAAAAAAAATTCAAAAATTACAAAATATGTTATTTTTATTTAGTATTTGAGTTCAATTCAATACTAAAATACAATTGAACTAAAATACTAAATTAAAAATAACATAATTTTTTTCATTTTGCGTTTTTTTTTTTAAAAAAAATATAAAGTTGGTAGGAAAATAATTACGGTTTTTGTTTTCTGAATTCTAACTTTATTTTTTTGTCAGAGAAAATGTTATTTCATCGACTTCATGTTTATATTATTTTAAAGTGCATTTTTCGGTCTGGATTTTCGGAACGTTGATTTTGGTTTTCTTATTAATTCTGATACAAATTGGATTATTTTATTAAAGATGGAAATAAGGAAATAAGAGCATTTTTTTTGAATTCAAAGCGGGTGGTAAAGCATAGAAACCGCTTGTAAATTAAACGATAATTTTGGTGCGGGTTGTGCTAGGGAACGTATAATGGAACGGTGGTTCCAGAAATTTCGTGCTGGGGACGGGAGCTTTGATATTGAAGAAGGTCCTTCTTCAGTACATAACGACTAACTGAAGTTATTTGAATCAGAACCATGCACACTATTTGCAAAATAATTTTACAGTTTATACAAATGTTAGGCGAAGGATCTAACAGTTTTGGACCATTTAAAACAGCTAGGAAAATCAAAAAAGTCCATAACTGTGGAATAACCTTAAACAGCAGTTTGAACACGTAATGCATATGTATTTTTGAAAAGATAATGCGAATTACTTGCTTTTATATAAAATATTGGTAGGTCTACATATTATACTACCATAGATTATTTATAAAAAAGTTTAAGAAAAATGGCAATGAAACTCAATATTGTCTCGGGAGCTGCACAGAGTAACTTTGGGAGCCGCAGTATTCCCAACCATTGGTCTAGACACTGAAGTACGTGTACTAGCAATCGGGGACGGATCTGTACGTCAGAAGGCCCTGAAGTTTTATAATTTCGGGGCCCCCATGAATATATATATATACTATTTTAAGAGTAATCTTTTTAAAATAAGAAGACAGGAATGCATTTAAATATTCACTGAAACTATTTTAGAAGTTTGTTTTACTCCAGAGTTCGCTTGTTGACAATGATTTTTTATGATTTTAATAAAATTCTTTATAAATAAATTTATAAATGTTAAGATATTTAATAAGGTGTTGCGATGAAGGTGTTATTGTGTGTTTGGTGAGATTACAAAGGTATTATTTATTTTGAGCTGATACTACAGAACGAAACGATTACTAAGAAGTAGTAGTGTCCATAACTAATCAAACTGAATGTAGTAATTAAAGAAAAGGGTTCGATTTTAGTCAATCATAAGGGGATCATCTCACATCACGACAACGCAAAACCACATACAGCAAAACTGATTCTGTAAAAACTGAAGCAGTTGAAATGGGAAAACATGTTGCATCCACAGTATTTTCCAGACATTACACCTTCGGATCATTTGTTCCTGTCGCTACAGAACAGTTTCAAAGAGAAAAAATTGACACCGTGGAGGTCGTCAAAAATCACCTCTCCGTCTTTTTTGCCGAAAAATGGCGCAGCTTTTACGAACAAGGAATCAAATAACTGCCTGAGCGTTGGAAAATGATTTCAAAAAATAATGGTGAATACATAATTGAATAATAAAATCGTTTTCTGTGAAAAAGAATCTTCGGAGTTTCAATTTTCATATACGAACTTGCACTGATCCAATATGATGTTAGTTTGTTGTAAATTGTCAACATGGAAAACGAAAACGGATTGTTTTCCATTCGATAATTCATTTTATTTTCCTGATTAGTTTTTAAAATAAACAATTATTGTATAAATTTAAGTTGTTTGATTAACATATCAATAACATTACTGACGGGGAGCGAGCACTCCGAGCGGGGGCGGAGCCCTTTGGTATATAATAATAAAAATAACAACAAAAAAAAATCATAAATGAAATTTTACCTGACAATAGTACATCAGCTTATGACAAATTTTTAATTAATAATAATCTTTTAATTAATAAAGTTCATTTGTAATTGACATTATAAGATGATATACCCTGTTATTTGATAGAAAAATATCTAATTTTATGGAATTTCGTGGAATTTTTTCCGGTTATTGTTGAAGTATTTTCTTGCATATTATTTTGTTTCTCAAGAAAATACATGAAACTATTCAAGTGACTAGTACAATCGCTACACAAACAATGATACACAAGCTCATATACGATTTGAAATTGAAACTCAGAAGATTATTTTTTACAGAAAACGCTTTTATTATTCAATTATGTATTCACCATTATTTTTTGAAATCATTTTCCAACGCTCTGATCACTGTCGGATTCCTCGTTCGTAAAAGCTGCCGAAAAAGTCGTTTTTCGGCAAAAAAATGGCGAGGTGGTTTTTGACGGCCTCCACGGTGTAAAATTTTTTAACATTTGAACTGTTCTGCAGCGAACGGAACAAATGATAATCCGAAGGTGCAATTTCCGAAGAATACGGTATTAATATAAATATATTTTTTTTTGTCTTTTGAACTTCAGTAGCGACCGGAACAAATGACGATCCGAAGGTGTAATGCCTGGAAAATACTGTGGATGCAACATGATTTCCCATTTCAACTGCTTCAGTTTTTGAAGGGTCAGTTTTGATGTATGTGGTTTTGCGTTGTCGTGATGTGAGATGACCCCCTTGCGATTGACCAAAATCGGACTCTTTTCTTTAATTGCTGCATTCAGTTCGGTTAGTTATGGACAGTACTTCTTCTTAGTAATCGTTTTGACCCGTAGGAGCAACTCAAAATAAATAATACCTTTGCAATCTCACCAAACACCTTACACAGCAACACCTTATTAAATATCTTAGCATTTATAAATTTATTTATAAAGAATTTTATTAAAAGCATAAAAGTTCATTATCGAGAAAATTGTATAACAATGGTAATTTAACAATTATAGTTTTCAGTATTTGATTTTGACATGTTTTATCTATTATCACAAAGCATTTTTTTCTAAAAAAATCATTCAACGTGGAACCGCTTGAAAAGCGCGGCCCTGAACCTTAAACTCCATTAGTATCCATATAGATCTGTCCCTGTTAACAATAGGAACAAAATCGCAATAAAAATATATTCAAGTACAAGCCGTACTCGTGTTCCTTACAACAAAGATCTATTAACTTCATTAGTACGTCCAGCTGAGATTCTTTTCGTACGCAAATGACAAATTGTTGAACGCCACAGAACGTGCACGTAAATTTATGACAAAACTGTAAGAGTATGCGCGGTAACTGAAACCATTATTCATCGTGAAACATGTATTATATCACAATTTTTTTTTCCGCACGTTAATTAAATCAACTTCATTATCACACGGTCGTGAATGTAATTCAAGTTCACTGTTTTATATTCCGTCGATTGTAATCTGAATATTATTCATTTTCAGTGTAATTAATTGATACATAAATTTATTTCTAACGGACGATTCACAATCATCGTTTCGTTGGAAAGTAGCTGTATAGAATTACTATAGTAATTTAGTACTTACGCGTACGCGAAATTCGTTTGATGTGTAGGTCAAGTCATAAATATCAGCGAGAAATGAATCTTCGATGCTGCGCAAGGCTACTTGTCCTCTGGCTTGGAGGTTTTCAATCAGGAAACTGTAAACAAGAATATATTTTATAAAAAATCGAATAATCTTTATATAATCTATCGTCTGTACTATCAAGGATGGATTTGTACGTCAGGGGGCACCCTGAAGGTGTATCATTTTTACCCCACCCCATTTAATATTAGGTTGGTACAAAAATAATAGCGGTTTTTAAATATCGAGTATAAAGACGCATATATCAGTTAAAAATTATATTTATGAGTCAAAATAAAGACCATTGGCCTGCACACATTTCTCCTAGCAGAAAACAAGTGTGTTTATTCCGACAAGATAGAATTCTGAAGTCGTGGAATTAATGAATTCATCGAAAGCGTTTTGAGCTGATGCTTGATCTTTGAAAACGTTGTCTCGTAGGAAATTACTTAAATGTTTTTTTTTAAAAAATGACGATCTATCAGAGACAGGTCTGGAGAATAAGGTGGATAGGATAAGGTTTCATAACCTAGTTTATTTAATTTCTTTCAGTCATTTGTGAGTCGTGTGTACAGAGTTGTCATGAAGAATCGGTCCTCTTCGATTGACCAATGCTAGTAAACGATGCAACTTCTCATTCATTTTTTTCAGTTTCCTGATAATATTTTTCTGCTGTTAGTGTTTCACCAGAATTTATGAAGTTGTAGTGAATTATGCCACTTGCCGACCATCCATCAGTTACCATAATCTTTTTTTCATGAAAATTCGGCTTATGAAACTGTTTTGGTACTTCTCCTCTCTTTAATTAGTGTGATGATCGTGTCCGATTGTTGTGGAGAATCCACTTTTCACCACATGTGACAGTGCGATCAAGAAAGGGATCATTTTTTTATGAAAAAGAAGCGCAAGTTTTGTTTTAGTGTTACAGCACCTTGGTTTTAAAAACACAAGTGGAGTTTATTATAAAATTACATAAATGTAATTATAACAAATCTACTTAAATCTCAAAATCAAAAATAATTTTATCAATTATAAAGTAGTATACATGGCCTTGTGTGGTCGATATGTTTATACAGGTTTTGCGGTACCCTTATTGTTGCCGGTAATTATCCGCGGTTAAAAATGATGTATTGTGTGGGGTGTTGTTGAAATTTTTTAATTGTCTCTAGATGTGTTTTCTGGGAAAAAAATTTCAAAAAATCGGGAACTTAAATCTAAATTTGTATTGGTTTATATACTTTTCCGATATTATTATTTGATAGGGACTGTCCATTCAGCTTCCCATGGTGTTGTCCAGTCCGGATGTTTGTCTGTCGCTATTCGATGGGAACTGTCGATTCAGCTTCTTAAAGAACTCGGATGATGTCGTCTAGTCTGAATGTTTATTAGTTATTACTGATGGGAACTGTCTGTCAGCTTCTCATGAACATTACCTGAATTATGTGAGTATATAACTCGCAGAGCAGACTTCGTATCGCCGAATTGCTTGATGTTCGTTTAGTTCATACGGAACCCATTTTTTGTTTTTCAAAATTAGGCTCAAATTTCGAATAAATGTTGAATGATCAACATTGATTTCTTCTACCACCATTCGAGTTGTTTTAGTTATGTCCGCTTCAATAATGGTTCTTAAATAATTATCTTCTATAGCTAAAGGACGTCCGCGACCATCCTCATCATCAAGACTTTCATTTCCATCACGAAATTTTTGGAACCAGTGTTGAGGTGTACGTTCACTAATTGACTCTTCGCCAAAAACAAATTTGATATTTCAATATGGCGAATTTGCTTCTTTCCATGACTAATTTAAGAGGTTATATCCAACAATACTAAAGAATGAAAACAATAGACATTAACTGAATTCAGTAATGCTAATTTCGTTCGGTTTAGGAAACTGTTTTGGTGCTTCTCGTCGATGTAGCTATTGTGATAAACATTTCCGATTGTTGTCGAGAACCCACTTTTCACCACATGTGACAATGCGATTAAGAAATGGATCATTTTTGTAAGGAAAATGAAGTGCAGAGTAGACTTCGTATCGCCGAATTGCTTGATATTCGTTTAGTTTATACGGCACCCATTTATCCAGCTTTTTTGTGTTTCCAATTAAGTTCAAGTGCCGAATAACTGTTGAGTGATAAATATTGAGTTCTTCTGCAACCTTTCGATTTGTTTTACATGGGTCTGCTTCAATAATAGTTCTTAAATTATTATTATCTATAACTGAAGGACGTCCACGACAATTGTTATCAAGGGTTTCGTTCTCCTCACGAAATTTTTAGAACCAGTGTTGAGCTGTACGTTCATTAATTGACTCTTCTCCAAAAACAAATTCGAGCAGTTTCTGTTGCTTTACGTCCCAATTTAAACTCGTGGAACAAAATCACACGAATTTGCTTGTTTCAGTGACTAATTTAAAAGGGTAGATCCAACAATACTAA
>CM068313.1:55845980-55878480 GCA_034766995.1 Acanthacorydalis orientalis
AATCTAAAATGTTAAAAACTACTTGAAGTGGCCATCTTCTTGATCCTGATTTGACGCTGTATATATATATATATATATATATATATATATATATATATATATATATATATATATATATATATGATTTATTGTTTCGGTTTAAACCTAAATATTACCGACAATAGTTTAATTTACAAAAAAAAAATCAAAAGCAACCTTATAATTGTGATCGTATAAATGTGCTCCTGTCTAGTAAACCACAACCATATATGAACCATATAACGGACAATATACAACCGTATAAGGGACATGTACTGAAAAATGTTAAGAAAAAACAGGAATCATATGAAACGTGTACACGTTAAATGTGTCGTTTGTAGATTATACAGAAATGTGTTAAAATTGAATATAGAAGTTGTCTGTCTTTGTTGTTGTATGTCTTTACAATTAAATAATAAATACTGTGATACAAAAACAAGAGCAACACATATTCTCTGTTGATAAATTAATTTCTTAATATATGTATATATATATATATATATATATATATATATATATATATATATATATATATTAAGAAATGAATTTATCAACAGAGAATATGTGTTGCTCTTGTTTTTGTAACACAACTTGTTCATACTGTGATACAAAAACAAGAGCAACACATTCACTGTTGACACATTCATTTTTTAATATATATATATAGATATATATATATATACATACATATATATATACATACATATATATATATATATATATACATATATATATATACATATATATATATATATATACATATATATATATACATATATATATATATATATATATATATATATATATATATATATATATACATACAACATACATATATTTACTGTAAATGAGTTGGTCCAGTAA
The DNA here is from genome assembly GCA_034766995.1 of Acanthacorydalis orientalis. Taxonomy (NCBI): domain Eukaryota; kingdom Metazoa; phylum Arthropoda; class Insecta; order Megaloptera; family Corydalidae; genus Acanthacorydalis; species Acanthacorydalis orientalis. The sequence continues at coordinate 55,846,863 of CM068313.1, forward strand.
ATGCACATTCTCTGATGATAAATTCGTTTCTTTATATATATATATATTGTAAATGAGTTGGTTCAGTAAATGTATACAGACTTTCTGTAAAATCAAACTGAATACACTTATTAATTTAATGATAAATGTATTTTATTTAAAATCAATATTAGAGTCTGGTACTGTGAATAGAAATGCTTTAATTTGAATTATGTGTATCGGTACAAAATCTAAACTGTGGTGTTTATGAATTTCACTGTTTTCTAGTGCAAGTTCTGTGTATGAATTACAATGTGTTGTTATGTGTACTTACTTTAATGTGTTCTGTTATATTCTTTGTGTTCTCATATGTTATTTGTGTTGTATTTGTCTCATTTTTTTACGTATTTGAGGTGTTGCTCATTATTAGTTTGTCACCATGATGTTAATGGCCGTACCTAGTCATTATTTGTTACTATTTCGTCTCACAAATGCTCTACACATATCTGGTGATTATGGTGGTGTATGTAGTTGTTTTGGTACATTATATATCAGCCATTCGTTGACCCACCGTGCTGTATGCTTTGGTTTATTGTCTTGTTGGAAGACAAATGATTACTCAAGTTCGAGTTTTTGGGCACTAGATATTAAATTTTCCTTCAATATATCCAAATATAAGTGTTGGTCCATTGTACCTTCAATAAATTTTAAATTACCAACTCCTGAAGTACTAATAGACCCCCAGACTAGAACATTATCTCCACCATGCTTAAAAGTAGAACACACATATTTAGTTTTTAGTTTTTCGTTTTTCTCCTCCATACCATAATATTTCCATTAAAACCAGAAATATTAGATTTTGACTCATCAGTGAACAGAACTGATTTCCAAAAGCATGGATGCTTATTAACATGTACCTTTGCAAATTCTAATCTTAGTATTTTATTTTTCTTACTAATGTAAGGCTTTTTCCTGAGCACACGTCCTTTAAATCCCGCTTTGTGTATTACATTTCTTACTGTTTCGGGTACAATTTTTATATTTTATTCATTTTTTAGCATGTTTGTGTAAGCTCAAGTGGATTTGTTCTGTGATTTTCATGTATAGTTGTGAGAATAGCTCGTCTATGTATAATTTCTAATTTTCTTGATCGACCAGAACGAGGTCTATTTTCAATTGTTTTTAATTTTTTGTTTATTTACTATATATAACACTGTTGCATGTGACTTATTGACAGTTTTTGCTATTTTTCCTCCAAAGATTGTCCTTCAGATCTTAAACTAATAATTAATTCATGAACTGACAAAGGTACTTCCATTTAAAGGCCTACATATTTTAGCCATTCTAAGCGAAACTAAATTGGAAACTGATACCCTTCAGCACTCTAACAACTGAACAAGTACCAGTAAAATGGGGACTTCCCCGATGACAAATAAGCAAATCCCATAGAATAATGCCGAGTGTAGGGAAAAATTTTTGACGCCTGTTAGTAAGGTAGCACTGTTTAACGTAACAATAATTTCTAAACAACATATAAATATAGTTAATTTCATGGTGGCTCATTAAAGTTACTATTTAGGTTTCAATCAACCATAAAAAGATTAAAACATTTAAACAATTCAGAATAGAATAAGCGAAAATTTTTGTTACAGCTAGCTGTAGGTAGACTTTTTTGATCCAGTTTGTATATATATATATATATATATATAATTTAACTTTTTTTATTACCAATACTAAAATCCATTTAATTTGAAATGTATTTTCAATGTTTATTATAGTTACAAACTTAAACAATGTTGTCAATTGATTCTCAAGCACAGATTCTATATTTCGATTATCCCTAATTGTGACATATTAGGGTTGCCATAAGTAACCAATTACATATTTCAAACTTAAACACACATGAGTACAATTTTTTTTAATTATTTTCTAATCAATTACACATTCTCCATCATTATATCGACGTTCTTTTGTCACATCTATTCTGTAAATTTTCAATTTCTTTCTTATAAAAATGTGCTGACCGCGATGAAAGATATGATTCGAGGTGAATTTAAACATCACTGACATTTCGAAACTTTTTATTTTTGAGCGAACGTTCCATACATCTTAAAACAAATGATAATCAGATGGCGCAATATCGGGTGAATACGGTGGATGCAGTGAAACTTGTCAGCCAAGCCGTTTTCTTTTTTCTAGGGTTGTTTTTGTTGAATGGGGTCTGGCATTCTCATGTTGCAGTATGGCGCGTTTTCTGTTGACCAGAGCCGGTCATTTTTTCAATAATTCGTTATGTAACAGTTCTAATTCTTGACAATAAACGTCAGCGGTAATTGTTTCACCCGGTTTTAACAATTCAAAATGAATTAGTCCAGTGGAATCTCACTAAACGCACTTTAAATAGCATCTTTTTCAAGCTTGGTTTTGGTGTGAGTATAGTTGGTTAGTTTAGAGAAAGTCATTGATTGGAGCGTTTCAAGTTTCTGTATAGGACCCATTTATCATCTAAGAAATGGATCACTATGTAGCCCAGTCAATAATGGTGTGCAAATTGTTTCGTCATACTCACACCCACACACACATACACCCACACACACACTCTCACACACACACTCTCACACACACACTCTCACACACACACTCACACACACACACTCACCCCTCACATACACACTCACCCTCTCATACACATACCCACCCACACACACACATATCCACCCACCCACCCACACACACACAAAGTGATATTGTCTAAACACCTTTCCGATTTCATGAACGTGTCTTTCCACTGTCGACTAAGTGGCCTCAAGTGTATCAGCTACTTTTTGCATAGTCAATCTTGGATCCGACTCCACCAGTGATGTTAAAGCACTATTATCGAATTCAGTAGACCGCTTATTGCGAACACTATCAGATGAGTCAAAATCACCGCTGGAAAATTTTTGAATAAACGTTGACACTTACTGACTTTCAAATCGTCCCCGATCACATTTGTTTGTTGTTGCGTTAAATCTCAATCGAAAATGAAACAACATGCAATGATGTATGTGTTATTCTGAAAGTTGGTAGTATACTATTTTATTTTGGAATATTAGAAATCTTTGTGTCTGTTCGAAACAATAAATTCACTCTTTTTTTTACAAAATATGACAACGAAACATGTTTTCACATGCCAGAGACTTAAGTCGAAATGGATCTAATTTACTTATAGAAAAATTGATGACTTATCGATGATTTTAATATGTGTTGTGTAACAGAAATGCTTGATCCGGAATACAAAAGCATATAGACTGAGATCAGTCGCATGTAGGATAAACAATAATATAGTTGACAGAGTACCTGTCACTGAGATATCTTCATACATTTAAAAACGAATTTAAAGAATATTTCAAAGTTGCAGTGTTATTCAATGTAGTGGTTCTAAAGAGATGCTTTTTTTCTTCTTCATAATCACTACATTGAAAAACTCCATTGGATACCTTGTAATTTTTAAACGAATGAAAACATGTCAATAACATATACTCTGTTAACAATACTATTGTTTCACCTGCAATATTTTGTTATATGTTTGAGAATATATAAGCATTTGTTTTTAAGTATAAATTTTCCATTCAATGTGTTAGTTCGTCCCTGAAATTGAGATCTGTGTGGTTCAACAGTTATTTAACCATCTCTCTAACTCTTCATCTTAACACTTTCATTAAAATCGTCGACATTTCAAGTACCACGGTCATCCCCTTGTGAAATCTATTCTCGGTGTAATAGTTCCTCAGTCTATTTTCTAATCAACTGTTTTCCATCAATGAATATTAATTGTAAATTTCATAAAGTTATATTAAAATTATTAACTAGTCTGTTGAATTATTCTGCAGTTAATAAATTATTTTTTCTTATTTTTATCAGTTGAAAAATTCATATTTTCACTGCCTTCTAAAATACTATAAAACCGATGGAAAAAACGACTATTTGATTAATGAACATTAATTGATCCTTTTTTACAGTCAAGTTTCGCACTTAAAATAATCACCTGCGGATGATTAATGTATACATTTTCGTATTAAAAACTTCATTGTTATTGTAATAAAATCACTAATTAAATTTCATTGTGGAATTCGATAGTGAGAGTGAGGTTATGTGTATAATGTATTATACGGTGAAGAATTGTACGATTTTTTAGTATGTGCTGATATAAAAATTCAACTTAATTACTATTACATAGAAATACTCGTAGGTTCGCCCATAAAACTTCATTTCATTTGAATTTAACTCTTCAAACATTTCATGTTTTCTTTTTTTTTTTAAAAAAAATACTCCCCTTAAACGTACTATTCTATTTATTAAATCAGAAAATGTTTGATATATACAATTATTAGCCTGTTAAGTGTTTTTTTTTTGTATTTAAAGTAATTAAAATATCAGATTTAAAAATTAAACCGATACTTTTAAATCGAATCAATCATAATTCTGTTTTAAATTAAAATGTTTTCTCGTCGTTTGAGAATTTGGAAGTGTTTACCTTAACATTTAAAAAAAATACAATATATCTTGCCAACCACTTGACATAACCACATAAAACCAAGTTATATATTTTTTAATTTAAACATAGTGAATCCACAAATTGTGTCAAAAAATTCCCAGCTGGATATGTGTTTACAATTTAATTGACATTTTTAAATGTTATCACTGTACATCTTGGCCAAGCACTTGGTATAACCTCACAAAACAGTAGTGAGCATGATGGCGTCTGAAAACCAGCGTATTTGATACAGCATACATATAATTAAAAAAAAATTCTCCCGAAGCCGCACGACTGATGTGTTGGGCTTTGGGGGATGGTTTTGTTACTCATAAAACATGCAAAAAGTGTTTTAGAGATTTCAGAGTGGTGATTTCGAGCTTTCCGGTCGAGAACGTCCCGTAAAACCGAATACATTCAAAAACGAGAAAGACGGATATGTGTTAACATTTAAAAAAACACTATATATATTGACCAAGCACTTGATATAACCTCACAAAAGAGCAGTAAGCACACTGGCGTCCGAAAAGCAGCATCTTAGGCACTGTATGCTTAAAACAGTACACGAACATTTTAATGAAAGAATATTTTTGAAAATTTGTTTTTAATTATCATACTTTTTGTACAAGTGTTGTAATTAATTATTGTTTTAATTCCATCTCTTTCTCTTTAACGTTTTGTTTCACTTGTGTATCACTTCGATGAGTTCTAAACTGATAAACTGAAAACCTGTCTGATTGTCTTAAATATCCGAGAATATGTTTTTGATAGAAATAAAAATAACTGGATGTAAACGAAATGGAATTAGGTGTAAAAATTAACACCGTGTCTTGACATTGAATCGACAATAACTCTATTTTAAATTGATAAATTTTCTTGTAGTTTCAGAATTTTGAAGTGCCAACCTTAACATTTAAAAAAACACTATATATTTTGACCATGCACTTGGCATAGCCTCACAAAACAATAATGAGGACGATGGAATAATTGTCATAATTTCTGTACAAGTGTTCAAATTAAATGTTGTTTTAATTTTGTCTTTGTCTCATTAACGTTTTGTTTCATCTGTTCGTCGTTTCGATGGGGTTTAAACTGATAAATAGAAGACTCATCTGATTGTCCTTTAAATATCCTAGAATATGTTTATTATAGTTTTGTTATATTTTGGAAATTTTATAACATAAATGCTGCAGGTTTAGAATAAAACACAACAAATATTTGTTTACTATTATTGTTTAATTGTTGTTACTATGATGAATATAACCACACGGGTTCTGTTACTTGACTGACTTATGAGATCTCAACTACCGTTTATATACTGTTCTCGATGATGAAATTGCATTTTATTTAAACGTGTGAACACAGGGATGACGATAGGAACGTGAGAAACTTTTACTAAGACGGATATATAACTTAGATATTGATAGGTCAATTGAAATTCATTACACATTTATAAATAAGTACAGTAGTGAGGATGGATACATAACAATAGCAATAGAAGTAACTGGATGTAAACAAATAGAACTCATTTATTAGGTGTATAAATTAATTCTGTGTCTTTACATTGAATCGATTATAACACTGTTTTAAATTAAAATATTTCTCATCATTTTAGGACTTTAAAGTGTCGACTTTAGCATTGAAAAACACTATATATCTTAGCCAAGAATTTAGGCGTAACCTCGCAAAACAGTAGTGAATACGATGGAGTCTGAAAAGCAGCATATTAGGCATTGCATGCTTTTCACATTCCAGTTGAAACAAATGCTGCCGAAGTCACGAAAAAGATTTTTCGTGGCTTCGGCAGCATTTCTTGAAAGCTTGAAAATTTAGTTTCAACGCGGCTAAAGAAGTTTCACTTAAAAAAACATCTAGTTTTAGATAACTGAAAGCAGTTCCACCACCATAATCTCATTCCATAGAATTAAATGTAAACCTATCAGAAATTGATCGTGTCGAAATTGGAATATTATTAATGATTACGGTATATATTTCTGGCACTGTAGCTACATTAATTTTCACAAATGATTTAATCATTCATTCTAAAAATCACAGAAAAAATCTTTATGATCAAGATTATTCAATTATTGATTGATTACACTGTTGATTGTGCTTATTGCGATAGTGATGTAATACTCATAGTTCATGGTAAAGAAAAATCCAATATATGATGGGTACGAATTAATTCGGTACTCTTTTTTATAGAAAACGAATATTTATTTACGAAAAAATGGAATACATTTCAATCATCAAATTATCGCCGATTGTTTTATATAACTTTGATCCATCTGTCTGGTAACTGAAGAATCGCTTGTCGAAAAAAGATATTAGAGTTGAGTCGATGAAGTAGTAATGTATTTTCAGACCTCTTCCACTGTTTTAGTATTTATTTACATGTTTTATATGTCACAACCACTCTCTCAAAAGCTGAAAAATCTATTTTTAACTTAATTGTGAAAAATAATAAAAAGAAAAGCTAAGTGGAATGTCGATGCTGTACTTAATTTCATTTTTTTAATGACAGCTGCTAGAAATTCCTATTAACAGGAATATTCATTTTTTTATACAATGTCTTTTTAACTGTGAACAAAATTATAGAAAAAACTAAAAATTATCTTAAGTGACTTATGGAATGTTCAAGAATCATACTGTAAGATTATGAATTCGCACTGTGAAATATGATTATCCATCGGAAGGTAAAAAACTATTATTTCGATTTTTTTTATATACTTGTCTATTAATAAAGGTAATAAGAAACATCAATTGGTCAATATGATAATAAGAAAAACATTCCCAAATCATTTTAGTTTGAGTGCCTTACAGTTTTCAAAGTGCACTTTTCCAAAAAAAATTCCTCCACTTCATCGTCTACTGAAAAATATCAGAGCAAAAGAAATTGAGTTTGGGTTCATCAGAAAACATGACTTTCCGCCAGTCCAATTCTGTCTCATGAATTCTTACCCAATTTAAGTGATGTTTTTTCATTTTACTCGTTAGAAATGTGTTTCGGAAAGTCTTTTTGCATGTAAAATCCATTCTCCCTCAATCAGTTCACAGTTTCAACACTTATGTTCACTGAAATTGATCAGACAGTTCTGCTCTTTTCTGTGGCTGTTTTGAATCGTTCTCATAAAGATAGACGAATTAACAACCGATCTTCTCTCTCAGTGGTCCTGTTAACTTAACCATATCCTTTCTTACGGTCTGTTCTATCCAATTCTTTCCTTTTTCTTTAAAATTTTTTCACCGATGTCTGAGAACATCCAATTCGTTTAGAAATATTGTGTTGACAATCCGGAACTTGCTAAATCAATGATTTCTATTTCTTTTCTCCGGTGATATATGAACGTATTTAGCATTGTTATATTATAAGAGCTTCAATCACATCTTCCACTTTGAAATTTCAAACGTAACCGAATCATTTCTGTGAAAGACATGTATATTTAACAGGGAGATAGTAAAAAAAGCCCGGTAATACAATTTCTTTTTTCCATTAACGATGTAAGACCATATAATTAAGGTGAATCACTTTCTATACATATATATATATATATATATATATATATATATATATATATATATATATAATGTACCTTTTTATTCAACACATGTTCACTGAAAATTGATCTGACAGTTCTGCTCTTATTTTTGTAACTGTTTTAAATCTATTTAGTAAAGATAGACGAATAAACAAACGATCTTCTCTCTCACTGATTTTTTTTACAACTTTACCATATCCTTCTTACTATCTGTTGTATCCAGTTCTCTCATTTTTTTCAAAATTTTATCACCGATGTCTGAGAACATCCAGTTATTATAGAAATATTAAGTTTCGACAGTCTGACACTTGCTGAATTAATAATTTCTATTTTTTCCCCCGGTAATATATGAACGCATTTTGGGATTGTTATTTTATAACAGGTTCAGTCGCACATTCTCACACTTTGAAATCTCAAACGTAACTAAAGGACGTGCGTTTTTAACAGGGCGACAGTAAACGATCCAGGTAATTTATTTTTTTTAACAACCTTAACCATAATATTAAGGGTGAACCATTTCCAATGACCGTGACTGTACAAGTGCGTCCTTATCTATGTGTAATTCAAAATATGGATATTTTTAGACAATAATATCTCATGAAATGATCTTTATTAACGTTGACTAATGAATCCGTTATCGGCTTACATTATTATTCACTGAACGATAAGAAGATTGTGAAGTAATAATAAATTATGTTGAAAAATGATATAATATAATAATAATTGAATTAGATGATCGGCGACGCTTGATAAGTGTTGTGTTAAAATTGAATATAATAAACGATAACATATCTGTCGGAGTGTATTAAATGAAACGACTAAAATTAATACTTTGAACGAAGATACAGATGTTTGCTTTTCGATAATTGATTAAATTATTAAAAGTGTTTGTTGTAAGTAGCGGATTATAAAATTAAAAAGAACGGATAATTAATTATTATCTTTTTTATTTAACATTTAAAGTATGCTCGAATAAAATGATAAGCGACGAGTTTAATATTAAAAACTGAATTTACTTTTTGTACGAATATTTGTTCTTGATGTTCTGAACATCAGGAATCGCACAAAGAAAAAAAAGGAAACATGCAGGGAACATCAAGAGATCTAAGTAGTATTTTATATTTACGAACAACGTCCCAAATAGGATATTGCAAAGATAATAAAACTACCAAAACTTCTATGAAATGCAAAAAGTATGTCTGTGGAAAATGTATAATGGAGAAACCCATAATCTTCGAAAAATACGATGGACAAAATTAAATATTTACCAAGTCTCTCTAAATTAAAAAAAAACTAAACTTGTTTTTTTTCGATCTTGTTAAAAATATAAATGAATTATATTATTTTTTTATTATTATCTAAAAGTTATTTTGTGAATTGTTTCCCATATTAACACTAGATTTACGGGTATCGACTGTATACCTATTTTTACTGAAATCTGTCTTTTTAATGGGTAAATTAAAATGAATTTTTTTGTAAATCTTTTTATCTTATATCAATAAATTTTTACTAACAGTTTTATTCAGTACATTTTTTACATATAAACTCCATTTTGAATGTACATTTTCCGCATACATATTTGTTAAACTCAAAACAAATATTATTAGACCTATTTTCCGTACATAATCAGATTTAACAAGACTTTCGTGCATTAAGATTTTTTATAACTGGCAATGAATTGGAACTAGTATTTTGTTCGTCGCGAAGATCACTGCCTAGTTCTTCAGCCAGTGGAAAAATAAAATTCATTCTAGATATGTTTGCTCCAGTGGTCTCTTTATACAATATCCAGGCATTGATGGCTGCCAAATCTAAAATGTTATAAAATACTTGAAGGGACCTTATACGGAACTGCTTTCACGCTATATTTTCTAGCAATTTGGTCTACAACATCCACCCCAAACTTTGTTTTGTTGTAAAATGTGATTGTTTCAGGGACACGTTTAGCATTACCTCCTATTTTGACAATTTTATGTTTAGAACTGAGCGATAATACCTTTTTGTTTGGCCTGGATTTGTAGACAGTGAGAACTTACTCATCTGATTCATAAAGTTTTGTGGAAAATCTGATCATATCGTCAGCCTTTGTAATTTTTGGCAATTCTCTTCTGTTTGCACGTATAGTCTCCACAAGATGGTTTTTTTTTGCAAGCAACTTTTTTGCAAGGGAAATGCTTGTGAAAAAGTTGTCAGTAGTAATGTTTCTTCCACGGCCTAAATTCTTTGCTTCATACGCCCCTCGGGCATACAAAATCGCTAGAAAAGCTCGTAATTGTGACTTTGTAACCACCCAATCTTTTTCAAAAACTTTACGCGCCTCAATTTCAGTACATATTTTGATATACTCAATCATACCTTCATCAATTATCAGTTCAAATGCGCTACTTACATTGCCAAGCATAATATTTTTTTTTTGGATACGCAGTTGGTCCTCGCACATCTTTGAATATACTATAAGCTGGTAGTCTACCACAACCTCCACCTTCTTCTAATTTTTTCCATAAAGTTTCATCAAGAGAACGTTCGATCGAATTGTCTTCATTACTACAGATATCAACAGCTTTTATGTCACTTTCGCTCTCAGGATCTAAAATAGTACGCATCTTTTTCAATTGAGACATATGTTATCAAGATTTTCATCATCACTGTCGTCAGAATCTTCAATTTTGTTGTTCACGTTGCTAATTTCTTCCTCGCTTTCGCACAGTTCGGTAACACTTGCATCGGAATCCGATCCAGATAGGTCTTCATCTAAACTGGTTAATTTTTTTTATCAATTCAATATCTTTTCGAGACTTATCCATAGTACCTAGCCAAGTAGGCAGAACATAAATGTAAACAAATATTTGTTTATGGTTAGATTTTCAAACTACCTTGAAAAATTCGAATCTTTGTTTAGTAAATAAACTCGACTTCCTTTTTTGTAAAATTCACTTTTGAAATAATCACTCGCTTTGCTCCAATTGTATTATAAATAACAAGTTCAGCCTCACTAAATTTCCAAATATCACATCCTTTCTCTGCAAACTGCACAGTTGAAATGATCATTCGTGATATGATAAGGTTTGCTCTTTTTGTGAACAAATAGTTCAAAGCTGTTTGTTTACGTACTCGCTGCTAAACAGCCGTTATTTGTTTTGTTTTCCCTTACTCATTCTCATTTCATTTTTGTTATTCCGAAACAATTGAAACGATTGATTGTAAATTAAGTAACCCGTCAATTTGACGGATTTTCGTTAGGTATACAACATATAGAAATAAGAAAATATAGGTCTTTCGGATAAAATGAGTGGAGATATATATTCACTACATTATATCATTAAAAACCAATATATAATAACTAAAAAATAATATTTACATGTTCGAATTTTTTAAGCATGAAATCAGAAACCCGTTAAATTGACGGGTTCTGTAAATCTAGTGTTAAATTGACAATTACCTACATCAAATTCGAAAAAATATGACCTTTACTTCATAACCGGTCATTCGACCGATCACGGTAGGAATAGGTGTGTATATATACGAGGTCAGACAATTAAGTAATGCGACCGATTTTTTTTCTCGGCCTGTGGTAACACTGCGAACCTGTAACTCCGCCACCGTAATAGCAGATCCCTACTCTCTCGATTGAGACCTTGACCACCCTCGTACGATCATTTCTTCGCCAGCTGTTTAGTGTTTTGTAACAACGCGCGAGTAGTGCATGTCACGAAAATGGAACAGAGAAATTTCGAGCAACGGTGCGCGATAAAATTTTGTGCAAAACTCGGCGAAACCACGACAGAAACTTATGAAAAAGTGCTTAAAGTGTATGGTAGTGATGCCCTGAGTCGTAGTCAGGTGCTTCGGTGGCATGCCGATTTTAAAAAAGGCCGTGAGAGCGTCAAAAACGAGGCGCGGAGCGGAAGGCCAATTCAAGTGCGAACCGACGCGAATGCGCAGCGCGTGCGCGCCCTTGTTCGTCAAGACCGGCGACTAACCATTCGAATAACCGTAAATCAAGTATTCTACCGCAATGTGCTCGAAAAATTACGAAAAAGGGTGCTCAGAGTGCGTCCAGAGATCGCGAAGACTTGGGTTCTGCATCACGACAATGCTCCCTGTCACAGTGCGTTCAGTGTCTCTCAGTTTTTGGCGTCTAAAGGCATCGCAACGTTACCACAACCGCCCTATTCACCGGACATGTCACTCTGCGACTTTTTCCTATTCCCCCATATGAAAAAATTCGTCAAAGGTCGACATTTTGACTCCGTTGAAGATATCCAAGAATCTGTGACGAGGGTACTCGGAGAGGTCCCACAAGAAGTGTTCCAGAATTGTTACGAAAACTGGAAAACTCGCTGGAATAAGTGTATAGATGCGGGAGGGGACTACTTTGAAGGGGATCGCAGCGATGTACCTTAATTTTCAAATATACTCGATTTTTGAATTTTGTCGCATTACTTAATTGTCTGACCTCGTATATATGTATATATATATATATATATATATATATATATATATATATATATATATATATATGTATATATTAATTAATTATATATATATATATATATATATATATATATATATATATATATATATATGTACATATATAAAGTGGTGGTACGTTTAGTGTTAATACGAGATGCAAACTAGAATTGCACGGTTTCGATTTACACGGTACTCTTAGGGAACGAATCTACCGTGTAAATCGAGGGTTAAATTATAAAGTACTGTATAAATATATCTTACATAGAAGTATTTTCGTCGACTTGAATGAAGAAATTCCCCATAGCTTTTTCATACGTCGGCTCTTGTTTCTTCCAATAAAGTTGTCGAATCACTGCGTTGGTGACTCCCTGAAACAGAAAAAAAACACAAAACAAATAAACTCCAGCGCATAATAAATAATGTATGATTCGATGATAAATTATGTATGCCGATGGGTGGGTTACGTGCTTCGATATAATTAATAACAAAAAAATGGAAAATGAATGACAACCACGTTTATTTATTAATGTATGATAAATTATTTTACTGTTTGCATTTTAATCCAATGTCCAGAACGTAAGGTATTGTCCGAAGACAGTGTAAATGTATTCGAAACGTTCGCTGACCGTGATTTCTCTATAATGGAGAGGGGGGGGGGCGGAGGAAGGAGGCGGCCGCCAGGAACAGTTCATGTCAGCCGATAACAACATTTATAAATGTTAATTTTTATCGATATGAACGTTTTGTATTTTAAAACGGACCGTCTGTTGGTTTTTATTATTCGATGAGAACAGGAAAAAAACATTCAGAGCGAAATCAGTTCATTTGATGCCACGAATCGAATAGCGATGCGCATCGTAATGAAATGCATCCTTCGGATTACCATTTCATTATTCAAATATTAACTGTTAAGTTAAAGTGAGCTGAAAGCAGTCGGCTCGGCACATTCCCGGGTTTCGACTTCCTGTCCCGCATAGTCAATTGCACCGGAAATTGTCCCGTATTGCACATTAGTCCCGCATAATTATCTTTTGAACGGTTTGTTTGCAGTGTCCATAGAGTGGTCTATTTGAATATGCGAATAAAATAGAATTTTATATTTTGTTTATATAATTGCAATATATATATATATATACATTCATATATATATATACATTCATATATATATACATTTATATATATATATATATATATATATATATATATATATATATATATATATATATATATATATGATCAGAAAAAAAAGTGAGTGTACGATTTGAAATTGAAACTCCGTCCCCCGCTTGGAGTGCTCGCTCACCGTCAATACTGTTATTAACACATTGGCGTCGGATGACGCATTTTCGCGTCATCCGTGTCTTTTACTTGGCGCCGGATGACGTTAAAATGCGTCGTACAGATTTTCATGTATAGTAAAATTAAAAAAAACTATAAATTGGTCAAGTTCTCTGCATAAATACCAAAATAGAAGTTTCAAGAATTGAAATAAATGTAATATATATATATATATATATATATATATATATATATATATATATATATATATATATGTATGTATATATTTTCAATTTTTTTTATCTCTTGATTATTGATACTGTAGCTTGTATATATGTTACATTAGAGCGACATGGTAGAGATTCGACGCTTGGTCCTTTTCTTCTAAATGAAATCAGAGACGGTAGATATCTGTCATAATCAAATAATCTCTGTGCATTTTGATAAGATAATCATTCATCGACAGGAGGAGAGTGACACCTTTTTGTACTGTCGTGGCCTCTGCAGCAGTCGTTTTTCTAACGTAACGCGATTGAAACAAAACATGCGAAATCTTCCCGTCGCCACGTAAAGTGCGGCTCCAAACGCCCCGGCGTCAATGTGTTAATATGTTAATCGAACAACTTAAATTTATATAATTATTGTTTATTTTAAAAACTAATCAGGGAAATAAAATGAATTGTGAAATGGAAAACAATCTGTTTTTGTTTTCCACGTTGACAATTTACACTAAACTAACATCATGTTGGATCAGTGAAAAAGTCTGTATACGATTTGAAATTGAAATTCATACGATTATTTTTCACAAAAAAACGCTTTTATTAATCAATTATGTATTCACCATCGTTTTCTGCAATCATTTTTCAACGCTCAGGCAGCTGCTTGATTCCTTGTTCATAAAAGCTGCGCCATTTTTCGGCAAAAAAGGCAGTGAGGCTGTTTTTGACGGCCTCCACGGTGTCAATTTTTTTACCGTTTAAATTGGTCTGTAGCGACCGGAACAAATGATGATCCTAAGGTGTAATATCTGGAAAATACTGTGGATGCAACATGTTTTCCCATTTCAACTTCTTCAGTTTTTACAGAGTCAGTTTTGCTGTTTGTGGTTTTGCGTTGTCGTGATGTGAGATGATCTCCTTGCGATTGACTAAGATCGGACGCTTTTCTTTAATTGCTGCGTACGGTTTGGTTAGTTGTTGACAGTACTTCTCCTTAGTAATCGTTTCGCCTGGTGGAAGCAGCTCAAAATAAACAACACCTTTGTAATCCCACAAAACACACAACACCTTCATCGTATACAAGCCAGCTTTGGCGACATTATTTCTTTATATTCTTGTCCATTCACTGTATACACAGCCATAATTAATTGTTCAATTTTGTGTGATGTTATGCATCTCCACACCATTATATAGGGAAAATATTTTACAGTATAGACTATGCATTCATCACTATACCGTTCACCTTTTTACCTACATACTATCTGCTTCTCATCTGGTCCAATTATATTAATTTTGGACTTATCACTGAATAAAACTCTTGGTCAATCTTCTACAGTCCAGTTTCGTCTTTTTTAGCTCATTTGAGCCGAGTTTGTTTCTTTTTCGGTGGTCATAAGTAGCTTTTTTACAGGTTTTCTTGCGAATAAATTCATCTCATTAAGACGATTTTGCACAGATCTCAAACTGATTGTAGCACCTGTACATCGTGTCATTATAGCTCTTAATTGTGAAGTTGTTTAAAATCTGTTTTTTAAAGTCAACTTCTTCAGATACTTGTCTTCTCGGACTGTAGTAAGTCTCTCTTGTCCAGTGGAAATCTTTCTGTCCAGTGTCAGTTCCTTCTGATATTTTTTTCAGAATCTTCTTAAAGAGCTCCTTAAACCCAATGTTACCAGGTATTGTTTATACAACCATATATTGCTCACAAGGGGAGGATACGACCTCGGAAATTGAGTTTGGGGCCAAATTTCGTGTAGTGATAGGGGACCCAAAAGGTATTAATATAATAACGTACTAGCTCGCACTATCGAGTCATTTTCGAGAAAAAAAGCTCCAAAGTTTCCGCATCAGGCTTATGAGAGAAAATTTTTCAAGCGTTGTTAACTAGTTTGGTAGCTGAACAGTAGTGAGCTGGCTTCAAGTGTCTAACGTATCAGGTTTGAGTCTCGCTCTAATCATGCAGTTTTTTTTTCTTCATTGAATTATTATTTAATGCATTTTATTAAAAAATATATTTAAATAAGGATGAAATAACATTTTCTTGCAATTTTCTTTCGAAAAATGCTCTTTTTTAAATGTTTAGAATTTTATTTCAGAAAATGACTTTCTAGAATTTTTTTAATTTTTAACATTATTTTTCAAACATATTCGTATATTAAACTGTTTTTGTTTGCAAAATAATGCAAAAAAATAAAAAAAATCGTGAAAAAATCATTTTCTGAAATAAAATTGTAAACATTTAAAAAAGAGCATTTTTCGAAAGAAAATTGCAAGAAAATGTTATTTCATATTTATTTAAATATTTTTTTTTAATAAAATGCATTAAAAGCACTAAATATTCAGGCGAAGAAAAAAAAACTGCATTAATCAAGTGAGAATCGAACTTGACACGTTAGACACTTGACTACCGTTTAGCTACCAAGCTAGTTCATTGTTAATGAATTAATTTCTTTTATAAGATATAGCAACTTTGGAGCCTTTTTTCTTGAAAATAACTGGATAGGGCGAGCTAGTACGTTACTATATTAATACCTTTGGGGTACCCTACCACTATACGAAGTTTGGTCCCAAAGTCAATTTCCGAGGTCGTTATTTAATTAGCGGTAAACTATACTTAATACACCGGTATGGAGAGTTAACTTAAAACTTTTATATCAATCATCGATCAAACCGTCCTCGCTAGCTTTGAATATTTCGTCTCTTACTCCCGCGTCGCGGATATAAATAAAACATCATAGATTTATTAAAACATATTTCATATCGTCGATTTCAAGAAGCCTGTTCGATTGTTCATTATATAAACAACTAGTTTATCTGTAAACAAATTTGTTTGTTCGTCCAGTTCAAAAATATCGACAGTTTTCTGCATTCGTTTCTACACAACGTTTAAAAATAACTTGCACTAATAACATTTCAACAGAAAAAAAATGTTAATTTAGAAATGTAAAAATGTACAAAAGGTCAAAGGTACACGGTGGACGAATAGTACTGTGACAACCCTATTTATAGCGAATTATCAGATATTTACAGTACATTTATCAAATACACAAATTAATATCGGACCGAGCACGATATATTTCTTTTTACTTAAACTGATCAAATATTTAAAAGACAATCGAGAGGTCGATTTAAAAATGTACACATTAATATAAAAATCTATTTTGAAAAAGTGTGTTGTAGATACAATAAACAAGCATGAAGGTCGTCCGAAAATAACTTTCACAGGAATATAGTTGCATGTCATAAAATAGATTAGATATGGGAATGTAAGACGTAATATAACTTATTAATTGGGTATTGAATCGATATCATACACATCCATACACAACACACCTATATATATATATATATATATATATAATGTATATATGTATATGTGTGTGTGTGTATATGTGTATGTATATATATATATATATATATATATATATATATATATCAGTGACCAAGAAGTTCTGTCGTTTTTGAATTGAGAAAAAACACTTGTGTATTTTTACATAAAATAACTTTATTTATCAAAATATCCACCTTCGTGTAGAACGACCCTTTTCCAGCGAGAAGGTAATTTATAAATTCCATTTTTATAAAACTGATTATCTTTATTTTCAAAAAATGTAGACACATCCATTTTTAATTCTTCTTCATTATTAACACTTTATCGACCGGCCGGGTTTTGCTATGAACCTGTGACTTGTTATCGGGGGCATTTTAATAAAATCGAAAAAAACATTGATCGTTTTTTTAAAATTCTTGTGTATTTTGAATTAGTTTAGATACTGAAATCAAAATTTAAGGACATATTTCCTAGGATATCGCATTTTTACACCTTTTAGCGAGAGGCAAAGCGCTTTTAATGATCATTTCATATAGGACGCCAACTGGCGTGCCCGGTCGTTAAAGTGTTAAACTGTTTACCACGAATATGATTGAATAAAGATAAAAATAGGTGATAGTTTGATGGAGATATGTCTGGGGAATATGGGGGATGAGGGAGGATCTTCCAACCTAAATTCATAATTTTTGTTATGGTTTCTACTGAAACGTGTGGTTGTCCATTATCTTGTAAAAACAAAACTTTCTTACGATTTACAAGTGCTGGATGTTTTTGTTGTAATGCATGGTATACTCGTTAGAGTTGTTCGTCATAAATGTTTGCAAGGGTTTGACCCACTCGTAGATATTCATGGTGAATAATTGCTTTTGAAGTCCATCAAACACAAAGAAGTTTTCGCGGTGTTAACTTTCATTTAGGATTTTATGGAGTAGTTCGATATCTCCTAATGAAAGCCAGTGGCGAGTACGTTTGTAGTTGGAATAAATAATCCATTTTTCATCAGTGGTCAAAATTTGATCCAAAAAGTTCTATGCTTTTAGTCGTGAAATAAGAGATGTACAGATTGCAAGTCGCTGTAATATGTTATTGGAAGTTAATTCTTGTAGTACCCATTTACTTAATTTCCACCTCTTTCCTATTTTGTGTAAATGCTTCCGTATTGTTTCGTCACTTATTTTGAACAATTCTGCAAGCTGTTGACACGTTAAACTGGAATTTGTTTCAATCATTGTCTCCGATTCGTCGACATTCAAATTTGATGGTCTTCCTGATCTGGTCTCGTCTTTAATCGATTCATCCCCGACAGAAAATTTTTTAAACTATCTCTGGGCCATTTTTAATGTAACTATCTTTTCTCCAAACGCTGTACAAATTTTTTTTGCAGTTTTTTTAGCGTTAGTCCTAACTTTAAATTCATAAAGCAAATACGCACGTATTACATTATTTTTCACAGGAATTGTTAAGAGTTAGAATTATTTTTTAAATTAGTAAACAGTTCGAAATTCATTCAACAATTAACAGTAAAACACATGTTAATATTATGGATAATCAGTTTTTGATATTTTATCTGATGACAAATGTAAACAATTCTTGAAATTATTGTACGTTATAACAACGACAGAACTGTTTTGGTTACCTGATTGATATATATATATATATATATATATATATATATATATATATATATATATATATATATACACATCCATACATACTTTCAGACCTATACATAAAAAAAATCATCGTTTCCACTAAATCCTTCAAAAATTCATTGAAATTTACATGGTGATCAAAAAGTAAAAAAATATTTTTTTAATTCAAATAAACCAGCGTTTTTATGATTTCACTCTACATAAAAAAGAGTAGAAAATCAATGTATATATGTAATGAATGTATGTGTGTGTGTATGTGTGTATATATATATATATATATATATATTTATTGGAAAACTGTGGAAAAGAGAGGCACTGAATCGAACAAAATGGAAAATCATGGAAGAGGCCTTTATCCAGCAGTGGATTGACAGGGGCTGAAGATGATGATGAGGATATATATATATATATACAGTGAATCATGTGGCACGTACAGTTTATAAGAAAACTTATAAAATAAACTAAATTGGTAAATAATATACAAATTCTATTTTAACGTTAACAACTGTAAACTCCATTAAAATTAAATTTTATACTTTTTTTGAATTTTTATTACTTTAATTGCACATAAACTCATTTTAACAAACAAAGGTCAAAAAATCATCTCACAAAAGTCAGTGAAATAATAAAAACACTATGTAATAGTACACTATGTATAATAAATATCAATGATGAATTTTACTGGGGATTACTTTAATACTTGGTGGGGTTACCCTTTGCTTCCGCGACTTTGATTAATCTGTTTGGAATTGACTGTAACAAGTTTGTGCGTCACTTTCGATGAAATATTTTTCCATTCATCTGCTAAAATTTTTTTTAGTACCTCTTTTGATGTTATGGTGTTATTTCTCAGTCTCTTTTCCAGTACATTTAGAAATATGTTCAATTCGGTTAAGGTCTGTAGATTGTGGCGGCGTTTCTATAACTTTTTGGTACTTATAAAGCAACCAGAGACGAACCATATAAGCTTTTTGCTTCAGGTCGTTATCTTGATAGTATTTAAAGTTCTTGCTTCGACCTAATTTCTCTGCATTTTGCTTTAAATGATTTTTCAAAATATTTAAATAAACATTCTGATTCATCGTTTCATCAATAAAAACTAAATCTATAACCCCAGTCGCTGACAAACACCCCCAAACCATAACACTCTCACCGCCATGCTTTATTGTCGATTTTAAATCTTCTTTTTTAAACTCTTTATTAGGTTTTCGGCATACAATTATACGACCATTGTTTCCAAAAATGAACATTTGCTTTTGTTAGCAAGCATTTTTATTCCAATCTTCCAGATTTGAATTTTTATTGATTTTAGTGAATTCAAATCACTTCTATCGACTTTCTTCGCTGACAAAGAATTTTTTTATTTCGGTTCTTCCGTGAACCGAAGATTTTGATGGTGGCAACTTTTCCTGCACTTGCTGTACGACTTTTCTTAATATCTTGTAAAACAAGTCGTTGACTTAATAATTTTGGACGACGATACCGAGCTTTATTTTTCATTCGGTTTTCAATTTTCAATCTTTTCATTATATCAACAACAGTACAACGACTTGTTTTTATTATTTCTCCAATTTCCAGCATTATTTTATTTTCATTATAATGGAAAAAAATAATTTCATTATTTCTGTTGAAGTTTCCTTTCCACACATTTGTAGTCTTTAAATAGCGCGATCTGCACAAAAAAAGCCGAGATGTGTTCTTAAGTTGCGTCCAATATTGCTAGACTAACAAATGAACGTGTCTCTATCAACATATTGTCGATACTCGGGGAAATCCCTAAATTTATTTTTTTGTCCGATGATTTTTGTAATAATTTGTTGATTTTTTTTTAATGAATTTATGTAGAATTAAAGTAATAAGAATTCAAGAAAAGTATACAAATTTAATTTTTATGGTATTTACAATCGTTTGTGTTAAAAAAATTAAATATTATTTACCAATTAAGTTTATTTTATAAGATTTCTTTTAAACTGCACGTGCCCGATTACTTTTGAGACCCACTGTATATATATATTTATATATATATAATTAAACTAAATATACATATGAATGTGTATGAATGAAAATTATGAAGTTTTTTAGTAAAATATAGAAAATAAAGGAATAAATACACATGACTGTAAACATTATATTGACGTTGACATTGAAAGCGACCTTGAAAGTACACTGAAGAGATGGTCACAAATAAACGTATATTCACATTTCACTCTGTGTACACACAGACACACACACACAAAACTTGGTCAATCGATAAGGAATTATTTTATTGAAACTACATGTTCAGTCGGACATATTCAGTTGTGTACGATCGCATTTTTCATGAAAGAACGCTAACTTTCTTTAAAGAAAATGAAAGTTTTCTTGATTATTCTTTAATATATCGAATGAAACCCGATATTTGAATATTACTTTACTCACTTGCTTATGGTTTACTATCATAAAATATCATTAACTCAGTTAATAATATTAATTTATAATAATATTAAAGATCACCTTAACATTTTACCAATAAGAAGCCTATTTGACAATACATATTCAATATAGTCACCAATGTTGAAATCAAAATTATAAAAAAGTTGCGTTTGCGAAATTATTGATTGTATCGAGTTAGTGGTCCAAAAGGAAAAATTGAATTTTTATTAGAATTATAATTTAATTACGATGGTCGTTTAATAACTTTGGTACATTTCTATGAGATGGCGCCACCATTCCTTTGGTAGCGACACGGCTATCAAGTGTCACTTTTCAAACTAACGTAGGTGAAATTTCAACCAGAAGCGATGCGTTGCTCACGTTCTACGGATGTTTGAAGCGAGCATTGTAGCAGTTTCCGTAAAAATTAAAAAAAAATACATTGATAAAACATTCTTATTTGAAAAAGTAGACGGCCGCCAAGATAAAAGCGGAGTTGGATGAAGTGCATGGGAACTGTACTAGCGTTGAAGACTGTTTATTTCTGGATAAATGAGTTGAAACGTGGCCAGGCATGCACTGAAGATGAAGCGCGCTCTGGACGCTCGGTTGAGGTCACCAGACGGATATTGTTGAAAAAATTCATGGTGTCGTTATGGGAGAACACCGAGTGAAAATCCGAGAGATTGATGAGACTGTAGGCATTTCAACTGAACGAGTGCACCATATCTTGTACGAAAAATTGCGCATGAAAAAGCTGTGTGCGTGATGGATGCAGATTATTGACTGTCGACCACAAACGCACACGAAAGAACATTTCAATACAGTGTTTGGTGATGTTTAATCGCGATCCGCAGGATTTTTTGAATCAATTGGCTTTTCAGGACCGAAAAAAACGCTTCACAACAAGATGTTGGAGTGGTACTTCAACACAGCTGAAGTGAATAGTGTGTGGAACCGCTACTATGGACATAGTGCTTCACTACTTCAAGAGCCTCCTTAAAAATATAGAAAAGCAATTAACATTGGCTAGATTTTTAATGCTAAAAAGCAAAACTTAAAGAACATGTAAGAATGAACCTGTAACCATGAAGAAGAAGAATAAATAGAGTATATAAATGGTGTTTTTTTTTGTGGTGGATCCGGTACCACTTAATTTATTTCCTATAGGATACCATGGAATCGGTTCGTGGTACCAAAACATTTTAATTAACATTTTTTTTTTTGAAAAAAATGTTAATATGTCGAATTTTGTGTAATTTATAAACCGACTTGCCACACATGTAGAAAGATTAATTGACATAACTGTCGCGTTTGCGTGGACGAGAAAGTAACTAATTTTCTTGAATGGGAACAAGACATACCGAATATGACTGTTTGGCTTGGTATGACTCAGTCAAAGGTGTACGTACGTTTCTTCTGTGCGAATGCTACAGTTAGATGAACTGTGCATCTTGACACGCTTGAACAATTCCTCGTCAACTTCTTACAGATAGCATTCTTGACACAGCAGTTTTTCAACAGGATGGAGCACCGTTCGGTATGCAATAAGTGTATGTGATGATCTTAACAGATCAGGTCGCTGGATTGGTCATGGGAGAAGATGACCATGGGCAGCAAGTTAGTTCGATTTAACACCATTAGATTTTTTACTTGGGGTTTTCATTAATTCTAAGGTGTACACTGGTAGAAGAATTAGTTATACAACCGAACTTCCAAATGGTATTATCGATACAGTTCGGAAAAGAACACCACAAATGCTGGGAAGTATGTTTCGGGAAACAATTAATCACTTTGAGCTCTGTAGCGACACTGATAGTCGCCATGTGGAGATAGGTACATAAATATCATTTATTCTTTGTGGCACTTGCTTTGAAACAAATATATTTTTCATGTCTTAAACCTGTTTCCCTTAATTTACAGTTTTCAAAATAAATAGTGACATTTGAGACACTATATATATATATATATATATATATATATATATATATATATATATATAGAGAGAGAGAGAGAGAGAGGTATGTACAGAATGTCCCAAATAAAAAGGCACTTTTGTCTACCTTGAATCTCGAGAACGCGTGGAGTGGGGAAGTGCGCAGGTGGTGTAGTTCGCTAGCTCGGTTCTGAGAATTTCGGTCGTTATGAGTCACTTTATTGGACAAAAACGCATGTCCTGCGCGTGTACCTTTTACGAAAACTAGTGTTCGTATGCTACTGTCGTATTCGTATAACGTGTTCGTATGTTACTGTCAGGGATGATATTGTGTGGCCACCATGAAGTTCCGATTTATCCCTTCTTGATTTTTTTGAGGCGATTCTTTAACAGCAGAGTATACTCAAATAATCCGGTGACTATGGAGCAACTGAAGAGCGTCCTGCGAAATTTCTAAACGGGACTAGAAGAATGCCGTCGTCGCAACGGTCGTCACATGGACGATTTAATTTTTAAAACATAAATTTCCGTTAATATTTTTTATGTTTTCAGTAATAAAAGTTACTCGCAGCAAATCAATGTTTTAGAATGAATTTTTCGAAAGTGCATTTTATTCTGGGACATCTATAGAATGCGAAAATTATGCAGAGCCTAATTATGCTACTTTTCAGAAACCATCGCGTTCGCTGCTGTTTTGTGAGGTTATGACAACTGCTTGGCTAAGATATATAATGTTTTTAAAAGTCTAAAACGACGAGAAAACAATTTAAATTCAGCACAGAATTATGATTGATTTAAACGCACAGGGATTATTTTTTACACCTAATATTAGGATATTTTGTATAAGTGTATACGCATGAAGATAACAATACACAAAAGATACAAACAGTTACATGGAAACAACTAGGACAAGTTAATTGAAAGATATTAATTAATAATCCACATTTATTGTTTGTCAGTTGTGTGATACTTTTCCCAGTAGATCCATGTCGCTAGCTTCAATTACGCTATGAATTTCGTCAGACAAATTTACCAAATTATATTACATCATCGTAATCGCTGTTACAGTTTCCACCGTCAGCTGATTTTTTTTGTTCGGAAGACTGCAATTTATTTACTAATGGGAAAATTATTTAGATGGATGCACACGTTGTCGACAAAACCGATTAAGCTCCGTTTTAAACAATGAAAGAAGACTTGATGTAATTTCTTTTATTGAGTGAGATACCCGGTTAGTATTTATTGAATTTAACTGTAAATCATAGTGTTCAGTGTGAGAACTAAAATGAAAAATTTATTAAAAACGTAACACGTTTGTTCGTACACCCACAACGTTTTTACACTCCCGGTATATGAAATATTAACCCTTTCGCTACGGCTGGTATACATATGTACCACCAAATATACGGCGTTCTCGAAAGCCGTATTGAAAAGGTTGACAAAACATTTTCAGATTAGAATTTGTATTTACTTGCGATCGATCAACTGATCAAAGAATAAATTACGACGTGACAAAACAAGAATGTTTCTGTACAAATGAAGACATTTATATTTATTTTTGATTTGTATATATTAGGTTGGTAGGGAAATAATTGCGGGTTTTTGTTTTCTGAATTATAACACTAATTTTTTTCGAAGGAAGTGTCATTTCATAGTGTTCATGTTAATATCATTTTAAAATGCATTTTCGGTCTGTATTTTAGTAACATCGACGTTAGTTTTATTACTAATTTTGCTTCAAATTGGGTTATAGAATTAAAAATGGAAAAGAAACAAATAAGAGCATTTTTGTACGAGTTCAAAACGGGTGGTAAAGCAGTAGAAACTGCTCGTAAACTAAACGATACTTTTGGTGTTGGTACTGTTACGAAACGTACGGTGCAATGGTGTTTCTAAAAATTTCATGCTGAAGACGAGAGGCTAGAAGATGAAGAAAAGAAGCAAATAAGAGCATTTTTTCGTACGGGTTCAAAATGGACGGTAAAGCAGCAGAAACTGCTCGTAAACTAAACGATCTTTTTGAGGTGGATACTGTTAAGGAACGTACGGTTCAATGGTGGTTCCAAAAAAAGCGTTAGTTGAATCAGAATCACGCACAACAATTCGACAGCATGCACAAAAGTTAAACGTTAGTCATCCAACAGTTCAGGACCACTTAAACCAGCTAGGATAGAAAAATGTATAAGAATTTGAAGGTTATAAAACAGCAATTATTTTTCTACCAACCTAATATTTATACAACGCTGCTGTTTATAATACTTGTACATTAAGTTTACACTGAAAATGATTATTTTAAAATGTATGTAATTCTGTTAATCGTCCGGTTTTGATATCTACGGCGAGGTGACTTTTTGTGGAAAATTCAACGTTTTTCTAAATTAACTTCAACGAACACCGACACCGAAGATATCTTCATCTTCTTTTAAATTTATTAACATGATTACTTATCATAATAGAACATTGAAATGTCAAAAGGTCAAACTGAGAATATAGCATTTGTAGTTATTCGGAAAATTATCTAATTTCAACATGACAAAACGTTTTTTTTTTCTTTTAATTCACTTGATGTTATTTACTGATACACATCAGTCAATTATATATATATATATATATATATATATATATATAATAATAATAATAATAATAATAATAAAATTACTCCATGTGAATGATACTAGATATGTTAAAATGTGTTTTAATAAACTTAAAAATTTAGACAGCTTTCCTGACAATGTCATTAAATATAACTGGACATCGCAAATTAAAAATATTATAATGAAATGCGACAAAAACCTAAAGGACTTGGATAAAGAACATATGTAAGCATTGAAATATAACCCCAGATACCAAGCCATAAAATGTAATAATGGAATAAAACCATATTTAAACCTAAGAATTCAATTTGATAAAATCAAAGTTTACAGTCAATTAAAAGTTATAGGCACTGAACATTTTAAAATGATATCAAGAGGCATTAAGTATACCTGGGATCCTACTTTAATATGTACAAACTGTGACTCAGGCAAAGTAGAAGATTTTCATTATGTTATACTTATCTGCCCTTTATATAAGTCTTTTCGAACTGAGTGAGTGAGATTTTAAAATACTTGGATCAAAAATGAAATAACAATAATTTCCATGTGTGCATCCTTTCTAATATTTGCAAACAGAAAATTAAGGATATTTATTATTTTATCATTTCAATGTTAAAAGCTAGAAGTATACGTACATAATAGTACCACACCCTATCACAATTTATTTTAATGATATTGTTTCAGTTAACAGTTGTTTCTTTATCTTAACACCAGTGATATCAAACTCATATATGAAAAAAAAATATATACTAATAAAACATCACAGCTGAGTGGAAATAAGTGTTCAGTGCACCGTAAGTAATGTATATTGCGCTATACGAAATATTAATAATATATAAATGGAAACATTACATGGTGCAACGTATCTGTTTTAAGAACATTCTAACCTATATTTCTTGATGATACAGTGATTGTAGATGCTGTTATAGATTCTTTAACGAACGAATAATGATGTGCATCACTTTGAAAATGCAGTTTCTACACACATGTAAAAGTTTCTTTAATGTGAATATTCTCTCAGACTTGTTTAACAGTATATGTCTGTACTTTTAGTAGCATAAAGCAGAGTTTTTCAACTGAAAATATTCAGGATACCAGTAAAATACTATTTTCTTCTGTAATATAATTTTTTTCAAGAAGAAGGTGTTCTTAACACTAGATTTACGGAACCTATCAATTTGATGAATTTCAGATTTCATACTTAAAAATAAAAAAAATATAAATATTTTTTTTGAAATATTATATTTATTTTTACTGATATGAATATATATACATATATAAATTAAATTTATTCCCGTCTTTTTACTTTCACTCAAATGTATATAGTATACCTATTTATCAGGACACCCGTCAAATTGACGGGTTAGTAAATTTTGTGTTAAGCGTCCTAAAAGTCTGTTTATCAAATTGTAACTAACAAGGGGAGGATACGCTCTCGGAAATTGAGTTTGGGACCAAATTTCGTGTAGAGTGGTACGGTATCCCAAAGGTGTTAATATAGTAACGTACTAGATAGAACTATCCAGATATTTTCGAGAAAAAAGGCTCCAAAGTTTCTACATCGGGTTATGAGAAAAGGATTTTCATTTATCGTCAACTTTTTTATAACTAATTTAAGAGGTTATAACCAACAATACTAATGCCTGATTTACATTAGGATAGTAATGATAGAGTACGGTAGCAGACTGCGTACCAGTTACTGGTATAATGTAACCACTTTGGGATAGTGAAAGTAGAGTATTAAAGCTAATAGCCAGTAGAATAGAATGGATAGCACATATGGAATAATACACTCTACTAGCCTCTTCCCCCACCACAAATTTACCGTAATTACTGCCATAGAGTCGAGTAGTCAGGCGAGAAATGTGTATTTACAAATTTTGTTTTTATTGACGGAGGTTAGTGATTGGTTGTTTTAAACTTGAAACTAAACTCTTCTCTACCAAATCACTAGCTTTGTGTGAACGGACCAAACTTACTATTCTAATGTAAACCAGCTCTAATTCCTGGTTTACATTAGGATAGTAAGCGGTAGAGTAGGTACTATCTCGTTACTAGCATTACGTAAACACTTTGGGATAGTGAAAGTAGAGTATTAAAGATAGTAGCGAGTAGAGCGGACAGGACAGGACATATGGAATAGTACACTCTACTATCCTCTTCTCCCACCACAGTAGAGGTCTAGAGAAAAAGTAGGCTAGTATACTCTACTGTTTATTATCTTAATGTAAACCAGCCCTTAAGCTAGTACCGAGTCGAGTAGAGTGGATAGCACATGTGGAATAGTATACTCTACTAGCCTCTTCCCCCACTCCAAACTTACCGCAATTACTGCAGTAGAGTCGAGTAGTCAGGCGAGAAATGTGTATTTACAAATTTTGTTTTTTATTTACGGAGGTTGGTGATTGATTGTTTTAAACTTGAAACTAAACTCTTCTCAACCAACACACTATCTCTGTGTAAACGTACTGAACTGTAGAGGCTGGTAGAGTAGACGTTTAGAGAAAAAGTAGGCTAGTATACTCTACCGCTTACTATCCTAATACAAATCGGCCCTAAAGCTAGTAGTGAGTAGAGTGGATAGCACATGTTGAATAGTATACTCTACTAATCTCTTTTCTCACCACAAATTTACAGGCACTATACCGGTATAAACCGGTTTATTATAATCGGGTACGAAAATTATATTTTAAGTTTTGTTTTTATTTACGAAAGTAAATATAAGGTATGTATAAAAAAAAAGTGTATATATATATATATATATATATATATATATAAATAATCCTAAATCCCCAGGTGTGATTTTTAAACACATCCTGTATTCTTTTGGATGTTCTATAGCTAATTCTCTCAGAAGATTAGCAGACGCTCCTTGCGATTCTCTTCTTTTAATCCAGTTTTTTACCCATATTCTTTTTTTTATTAGTTTTTTCATCTAAAACTTCTCTAACTTCGTTTAACAAGACACTTTCAACGGTTATTAAACATTTTCTTACAACAGCACGATGACAACAGCGTGCAATGTTCATTGTAAAAAATTTGAAACTGAACTCCACTCTACCAAACCAATAGTTTTGTGCAAACGGACCAAACTGTAAGTTCTGGCAGAGTAGAGTCTAGTGAAAAAGTAGGCTAGTATACACTCTAGGCCAGTTACTTTCCTAATGTAAACCAGCCCTAATGCATGGTTTACATTAGAATAGTAAGCGGTAGAGTACAGTGGTAGAGTGCGTACTATTCCGTTACTAGTATAATGTAAACACTTTGGGATAGTGAAAGTAGAATACTAAAGCTAGTAGTGAGCAAAATAGAATGGATAGCACATGTGGAATAGTACACTCTACTAGCCTCTACCTCGACCACAAATTTGCTGCAATTAATGCAGTAGAGTCGGGCGTGAAATTGTATTTACAAATTTTGTTTTTATTTACGGAGGATGGTGATTGGTTGGTTTAGACTTGAAACCAAACTCTTCTCTACCAAACCACAAACTTTATGTAAATGGACCAAACTGTAGATGCTGGTAGACGTTTAGTGAAAAACTAGGCTAGTATATTCTACCGCTTACTATCCTAATGAAAGCCAGCCGTAAAGAATGAAAACATTAGACATACGCTGAAATCAGTAGTGTCAATTTCATTGTTTACAATGGTGTATCACATGACTATAGAAAAAGATAACGGTAACTAGAAAAATCGACGTCAAATTTAAAATGATAAAAACAGCAATTATTTTGCACCAACCTAATATTTAGTTTCTTTTATTGTCTTTATTTTCCATATCAACCGTGTATAACTAAATGAATGATATCGTACTTTGTCAACTATGACGAAATAATTAATTATATTAATTCCTTTTTCTAATAACATTCATAGTATTGAATTAGTTTACACACAATAATCTGTATTTCATTTATTTATCGATTATATATATATATATATATATATATATATATATATATATATATATATATATATGTGTCGTAAGCAAAATTCGGCTTTGTCCGGCCGCCGTCAATCAAAGTCCGAAGTAGAACCTCTATTCAGGGCTGCGAACCTCTACCCTGCGCCTGGCTGGGTCAAAAATGGGTGCGAGTGAGGATGAAGGTGAGAGTGAAGGTGTGGGTGAACGAGATTAATTTTAATTTTATAAATCAGGATATATATATATATATATATATATATATATATATATATTGCTTAGTCAAAGTCCGAAGTAGAATCTCTTCTTAGGGCTGTATACTTGCGCTTGGACGGGTCAAAAAAAGTGTTACTGAGAGTGAGGATGAAAGCGTGGGTGAAGGTGATCTAATTTTAGTTTTATTAATTAGGATATATATATATATATATATATATATATATATATATATATATATATATATATATATATATATATTGAGTAGTCAAAGTCGTACTTTGACTGACGGCGGCCAGGCAAAGTTGGATTTTGACTAGGAAAAGTCAGATTGCCTGGTCGTCGGACTTAGCCGACAACATATATATATATATATATATATATATATATATATATATATATATATATAATATCTATATTTTGTGTATCATATTGTTTTATATAATATAGTATTAACCAGTTGCAATAATGTGTCGATTTGAATTAAATTTAAATGAATCGTTCTAGCTACTGCACAATTCGACTCTTCTACTCACTCATTTATAATACCATTTGCTTTCCTTCGCACTTCCTTACAAATGTTTTACTTCTAACGCGTGCGTGACAACCAAGCACATCATTTTTTTTGTCTCAGTAGTCTTCGTCCTGTTGAATAATTGGAGTTTCTGTTCTTTAATACTAGTTTTGACATGCGTATCATCTTCAGATAAGTTTTAATATAAGGTTGATTGAAGGCCGCTGTTCACGTGTAAATGGTTCTAGGTGCGTATGCTGTGGACAGTAACAGATGTCTCTTATCTCATTTTGAAGTGAACATTTCCCACTAAAATTCAGTCATCAGACATCATCATTTGTTTATACCAGTGGTTTTCTATAACCGAATTAAAATGGAACGAGATACGTTGTTATACTGATGTGTACTTATTCGCTACTTTGCATTGAAAAAAGTGCAGCTGAAGCTCATCGATTTCTTGCGAAAACTTATGGAGAATCTGCCACATCGAAAACAGTATGTAGAGACTGGTTTCGACGATTCAAAAGTGACGATTGTGACGTTCACGATAAACAACGGCCGGGTCAAACAAAAAAGTTCGAAGATGAACAACTTCAAGCTCTACTGGAAGAAAACCCTGTTCAAACACTCACAAGATTTGGCTCGAAGTCGATAAATCAACCATTTCACGACGTTTACAGGCCATAAGAAAGATCCACAAAGAGGGGAAATGACTGCCACATGAAAATTCATGTGAGTCATACCATTAGGCGAAAATACCATTGCTAATCGTTTAAACATTTTGATTTCTTTGTTTGCAAGTCATAAAAAGAAGCTTGTGGCGTATCGTGACCGGCGATGAAAGATGGATCTATTTAGACAACCAAAAACGCAAGAAATTATGGATTGATCTTGGCCAACCATCAACGTCGACACCAAAGCGAAACATCCACGGTCACAAAGCAATGCTCTCTATTTGGTTGGATATGGAGAGTGTCGTGTATTGAGCTGTTGAAATCGAAGGAACCAATCATCGCCGAATGTTATTGACAATAATTGGAGCGTTTGAATGATAATTTGATGC
>CM068313.1:55883480-55893480 GCA_034766995.1 Acanthacorydalis orientalis
AAATTTCCAAATTTTTTTATGAAGGCCCTTTCAATTACCAAGAAGTTAACTGTGCCAATACTTTTTTCGAGCAGTGTATATATGTATGTTTAGTATGTCTATATGAAAATAGGAGTAGATTATTTTTTGCAACTTTTTAGTTTTTTTGTAGCTAAATACTATTATATATATATATATATATATATATATATATATATATATGTATATGTATATATATAATCAAAATTATACACAAAAAACTTTATAAAACACTACATTGCAAAAAATAATCTATCTGAGAGAATGTTTATAATACACATACTAACATATATATATATATATATATATATATTGTGCTTTTAATTTTTTGTTCACAATTTTTAGAGTAAAAATCATAATGTATCGGATGATAAAGTTGAGAAACACGTGTTCGTTTATAGAATAGATGCTTAAATGGAACCGTTGATTATTCAAGAGAGAATAAATGAAACTTTCCAGAAACCGTCCATTAAATATATATGTTTCATACATCGATATTGTTAATATATATATATAAATATATATGATATATATATGATATATATATATATATATGATATATATATATATATATATATATATATATATGATATATATATATATATATATGATATATATATATGATATATATATATATATATATTATTGGATTACTGATTGTTGATACATTTTGATTGTTATTTATATTGACTGTTATTGAAGTATGTTTAAGAGACAATCGAATATTAATTGTTGAATATTTTTATTTTAAATATTGTTTGTTGTACGAATGAAAAATATGTTGGTTAAGTGAATTTAGACAGACGAGTAGTGTCGAAACTATTTAAAAGTAACTGTATTACTTGTTTCTGCGATCATATAATCAGTCTTGATGAGCCGTTCATATGCAGTAGACGCATATAGTTTTTTGTATCGTTTTATATTTTCTTTTCTGTAGATATGGTCTCTGCGTGACCAGTGAGAGTAATCGCTTTTACTCTTACTAAATTGTAGTTTTTGGTCACAATAAATCTTCTTTTGATTATTTTATATTTTATAATAATTCTTGAGTTTTTAACATAAATTATACATCCTTAATATTTCATCCGTTCCTTAATATAACATGTATATATATATATATATATATATATATATATATATTTATTATTGTTCATTTACAATATATTTTACTTGCTTTTAATCAAAATATTAACTGAAAAAGACACAAAATTGCTCGAGGTTATCAAACATTCATTTTCCAAAAATGCACAAAAAGTTACTGTACGTTCGAATTTTCCATTATCGCTTTCTATTGTTTTTTTTTTGAGGAGAGAAGTGATAGACGAGAATAGAAAAGGTAGCACTTCAATTTAAAATATCCAAAACGCGTTATTTATTTTACAGTTTGAAGAAAACCCGTAAAACGAAGTACAATTATCCAAAGATGCCAAAAATATTTTTGTTTAGAACATGCTACAATGGTGTGTCAAACTTGTTACGTTGTAGCATTTGAAGATAAGTAATTGTCGATTTTTTTCATGTTTAATAAGCTATGTTTTATTGTTTAAAAAGAGAGTTTCCAGGGGGAAAGTCATTTTTATTTAGTTTAACCGAAAATTTAAGACTTTGTTAACAATTTCAAAGACTGTTACACTACACTGACTATATTAAAAAAATTGTTATTATTTTTTGCCTTTTTTATTAAATATCTGAATCTGAATATAATAAACGAAAAAGAAAAATTAAAACTTCTAAGTAGAAATATCGAAATTTTGAACCTGAAATGTGGATGCCACTGACCGAAACAAGTCTTTATGTTATGAAAAAACGTGTTAATCGAGAAAGGTCATGCAAGTCATAAAAATAGTGACAATTTATTTAGAAATGAATCGAAGTGTGTTTTCAGTTCAAAGAGAATTTTGTAGATTTTACAATTTAAGAGATACGCACTCAGCACTGACGGTTCGCCGATTGGTTATGAGATTTGAAGAACTTAGAAACGCAAGACGAAGAAATAGTCAACGGAATGCGAAATCGGTTGAAAACATAAACCGTGTAACCGAAATCATGGTTGAAGATCCGTAAACTTCTAATGTCAATCATTAAAATGAAGTTGGAATAAAACTGTGTTCACTGTAAAGAATTGTGAAGCAAACTTACGAGGTCAGACAATTAAGTAATGCGACAAAATTCAAAAATCGAGTATATTTAAAAATTAAGGTACATCGCTGCGATCCGCTTCAAAGTAGTCCCCTCCCGCATCTATACACTTATTCCAGCGAGTTTTCCAGTTTTCGTAACAATTCTGGAACACTTCTTGTGGGACCTCTCCGAGTACCCTCGTCACAGATTCTTGGATATCTTCAACGGAGTCAAAATGTCGACCTTTGACGAATTTTTTCATATGGGGGAATAGGAAAAAGTCGCAGGGTGACATGTCCGGTGAATAGGGCGGTTGTGGTAACGTTGCGATGCCTTTAGACGCCAAAAACTGAGAGACACTGAACGCACTGTGACAGGGAGCATTGTCGTGATGCAGAACCCAAGTCTTCGCGATCTCTGGACGCACTCTGAGCACCCTTTTTCGTAATTTTTCGAGCACATTGCGGTAGAATACTTGATTTACGGTTTGTCCAGGCGATACGAACTCTTTGTGAACCACCCCTTTGCTGTCGAAGAAGCAAATCAACATGCTTTTCACTTAAACATCGCCTTTTTTAAAATGTCCTTTTTTAAAATCGGCATGCCACCGAAGCACCTGACTAGGACTCAGGGCATCACTACCATACACTTCAAGCACTTTTTCATAAGTTTCTGTCGCGGTTTCGCCGAGTTTTGCACAAAATTTTATCGCGCACCGTTGCTCTAAATTTCTCTGTTCCATTTTCGTGACATGCACTACTCGCGCGTTGTTACAAAACACTAAACAGCTGGCGAAAAAAAATGATCGTACGAGGGTGGTCAAGGTCTCAATCGAGAGAGTAGGGATCTGCTATTACGGTGGCGGAGTTACAGGTTCGCAGTGTTACCACAGGCCGAGAAAAAAAATCGGTCGCATTACTTAATTGTCTGACCTCGTATATCCATATGAGTATATAGATACGAGGAGGAGGATTTATTTTTATTTATAGAGAGACGAGTTCGTGTGGAATTTGAGCACAAGAGAGCGGGTTTTTTTTGTGATATCATTTCGTGTGCATTTAAAATATAGAGAATGATATATCTATGTTACATATTCTGATTAATATCATTATAACTGACCACAGGACTACAAACTGTCGAGCACAGGTGCTCACGACTCATGCTACCTGGTGTTCGATTTCGAATCGTGGTGATACTAGGAGTGTTAATATCGGTTGTAATCATAACAGTAGTAGATTACTGGATTAGAGTGCTCCAGGCGCGCGCAGATAGCAAGACCTCTAGTCAATAGAGCTGTAGCATAGCTGTAATATTGACACCGTTAGAAATGCTTTATTAGGTTGGTGCAAAAATAATTACGTTTTTTATGTATCGAGTATGAAGCATCAGTTAAAAATCATATTTATTAATCAAAATAAAGACCATTCCCGGCAGACATTTCTCTCAATAAGAAACAAGTTTAATTATTCCTACAAAATAGAATTCTGGTGTCCTGCGCTTTGAATTTTTGAATGAATTTTTGCATCGATACATAACCGTTGATGCAACATAAATCCATAATTATACACCTGAAAAGAAAGAACTGACAAACAATGGATTTCTCCTGGCGAACGTGCACCAAACAAAAGTCATTGCATCACCTGAAAAGGTTATGGCGGCTGTTTTCTAAGATCTTTATGGAATATTTCTAATTAACTATTTTGAAAAAAGGAAAACAATAACATAGGTCTACTATGCATCATTAGTGGACAAGTTGAATGATGAAGTCAAGAAAAAATGTTCTTATTTGGCAAAGAAAAAAGTGTTCTTTCATTACGATAATGCACCGGCACATAAATCAGAAATTGTGATGGCAAAATTGCATGAATTGCACTATAAATTCCGTCCATATTCTCCACACTTGGCACTCTGTGATTTTGCTGTTTCCAAACTTGAAAATTTGGCTTGGAGGTAAAATATTTTCAAGAAATTCGGAAGTCATCGTTGATATAAATGCCTATTTTGAGGAGTGAGTGAGTGAGTTATTGGGGATTTAGGGCGCATCGACAACTGAGGTCATTACCTAGTTTGAGGAGATTGACAAATCATACTATTCGGAAGAGATAAAAAATTTGGAAATGCATTGGACTAAGTGCATCGAACTAGAAAGAGATTACCTTGAAAAATAAAGAAAAAATTTCAAAAAAAGTGTGTTTTTTTGTCAATCACGGGTACTTATCACTCTACCCTCATATGTAGTGAAGCGGTCAGCGAAGAATAAAACCAATTAAAAAAGTAAAACATGTCTGAATTCTGTGATTTAATCATTGACACTGCGTGAATTCTATCAGGTTGGTCCAAAAATAATTGTGGTTTTTATCATTTGAAGATTGGCGCCGATTTTTCTAGTTACCGTTATCTTTTGTTATAGTCATGTGATATATTATTGTAAACGATGAAATTAGCACTATTGATTTCAGCTTGTGTCTATTGTTTTCATTCTTCAGTATTGTTGGATATAACCTCTTAAATTAGTCATGAAAACAAGCAAATTCTTGCGATTTTGTTGCACGAGTTTAAATTGCGACGTGAGGCAACAGAAACTGCTTGAAATATCAAATTTGTTTTTGGAGAAGAGTCAATTAATGAACGTACAGCTCAACACTAGTTCTAAAAATTTCGTGAGGAGAACGAAACCCTTGATGATAGGGAGGGTCGTGAACGTCCTTCAATTATAGACAATAATGATTTAAGAACTTTTATTGAAGCGGACACATGTAAAACAAATCGAGAGGTGGCAGAAGAACTCAATATTTATCATTCAACAGTTATTCGACATTTGAGCCTAATTGGAAAAACAAAAAAGCTGGATAAATGGATGCCGTATAAACTAAACGAATCAAGCAATTCGGCGGTACGAAGTCTACTCTGCGCTTCATTTTCCTTACAAAAATGATTCCTTTTTTAATCGCATTGTCACATGTGGTGATAAGTGGATTCTCG
Source organism: Acanthacorydalis orientalis (assembly GCA_034766995.1). Taxonomy (NCBI): domain Eukaryota; kingdom Metazoa; phylum Arthropoda; class Insecta; order Megaloptera; family Corydalidae; genus Acanthacorydalis; species Acanthacorydalis orientalis. The sequence continues at coordinate 55,888,602 of CM068313.1, forward strand.
ATAACAATCGCAAATGTTTATCACAATAGCTAGATCGACAGAAACACCAAAACAGTTTACTAAACCGAATGAAATTAGCATTACTGAATTCAGTTAATGTCTATTGTTTTCATTCTTTAGTATTATTGCTTCTAACCTCTTAAATTTTTACATGGAAAAAAGTAAATTCGCCATATTGAAATATCAAATTTGGTTTTAACGAAGAATCAATTAGTGAACGTACACCTCAACACTGGTTCCAAAAATTTCGTGATGGAAATGAAATTGTTGATGATGAGGATGGTCGTGGACGTCCTTCAGATATAGACAATAATGATTTAAGAACCATTATTGAAGCGGACTCATGTAAAACAACTCGAGTGGTGGTAGAAGAACTCAATGTTGACCATTCAATATTTATTCGAAATTTGAGCCTAATTTTGAAAAAACGAAAAATTGATGCCGTATGAACTAAACGAACATTAAGCAATTCAGCGATACTAAGTCTGCTCTGCATGTTATATATTCACATAATTCAGGTAATGTTTATGAGAAGCTGACATAGACAGTTCCCATCAATAACAATTAATAAACATCCGCACTAGACGTCATCATCCGAGTGTTGTAAGAAGCTGAATCGACAGTTCCCATCGAATAACGACAGACACAAACACAACACGGGAGGTGGCAGAAGAACTCAATATTTATCATTCAACAGTTATTCGACATTTGAGTCTAATCGGAAAAACGAAATAGGTGGATAAATGGGTACCGTATAAACTAAACGAATATCAAGCAATTCGGCGATACGAAGTTTACTCTGCGCTTCATTTTCCTTACAAAAATGATTCCTTTCTTAATCGCATTGTCACATGTGGTGAAAAGTGGATTCTCGACAACAATCGGAAATGTTATCACAATGGCTAGATCGAGGAGAAGCAGCAAAACAGTTTCCTAAACCGAAGCTTCATGAAAAAAATATTATGGTTACTGTTTGATGGTCAGCAAGTGGAGTCATTCACTACAACTTCTTAAATCCTGGCGAAACAATAACAGCAGAAAAATATTGTCATGAAATTGAAAAAATACATGAGAAGGTGCTCGTTTACGGCCAGAATTAGTCAATCGAAGAGGGCAGATTATTCTTTATGATAACGCCCGACTACACGTCTCACAAATTAAATAAACAGCTATAAAAATAAAAAAAATAAATAAAAAGAGCTATGAAATCTCACATCACCCATCTTACGAGGGTGGTCCCAGAAGTACCCGACCCAACAAAGAAAACACAAAAATTTTGGAAAAAAATATATTTATTTTTCAACATAATCTCCTTTCAGCTCTATACACTTTTCCCAGCGATGTTCAATAAGTTCGATACCCTTTTTACAATAAAAACTGTCTTGCTCCTCAAAATGCACATTAACTGCCGACATCACTTCTTCATCGTTGGGAAATCTTTGACCACTGAGCCACTTTTTCAAGTTTGGAAACAGAAAATAATCCGAGGGGGCTAAATCTGGCGAATAGGGTGCATGAGGTAGCAATTCAAACTTTAATTCATTAATTTTGGCCAATGAAATGACGGATTTGTGAGTTGGTGCATTGTCTTGATGAAACAACACTTTCTTCTTACCCAAATGCGGCCGTTTTTGCTTGATTTCTTCGCTCAAACGTTGCAATAAGTTCGCATAATACTCGCCGTTGATAGTTTTTCCTTTTTCCAGATAGTCAATGAAAATTATCCCACGCGCATCCCAAAAAACCGACGCCATGACCTTGCCTGCAGATGAAACAGTCTTCGCCTTCTTTGGAGCCGGTTCTCCCTTTTCAATCCATTGTTTTGATTGTTCTTTTGTCTCGGGTGTGAAGTGATGGACCAATGTTTCATACATGGTTATGAAACGGTGCAAAAATTCTGCTTTGTTGCTGTGAAACTTCACTAAGCACTCAATTGAAACATCTTTACGACACTGTTTTTTCTCGAGTGTGAGCAAACGCGGCACCCATTTTGCACACAGCTTTCTTATGTCCAAATTTTCAGATAATATGCGATGTACCGCACTTTTTGAAATGCCTACTATGTCTGCTAGCTCGCGCACTTTCAGTCGACGATCATCCAGTACCGCTTTGTGGATTTTCTTCACCATTTCTGGAGTCGTCACCTCATTTGGTCGACCACTGCGATGCTCGTCTTAGCAGCTCGTACGGCCCCGTTTAAAGTCTGCTACCCAATATTTCACTGTTGTAAACGAAGGAGCAGACTCACCCAGAGTAGAATCCAGTTCAGCTTTTATATTGGTTGGGCTGAGGCCTTTCAAATAAAAGTATTGTATCATGTAACGATGACCAATTTTTTCCATTTTCACAAATTCACTGAAAACGTTCACTATTGATGGCTGCCAAACAAATACTAAACAACGTCCTCAAACTTAAAACATATGCTTTATAGATTGTGTACTTTCTAATAAAGTGATATTTTTCAAACAACTACCGCCATCTCTAGGTCAGGCCGGGTACTTCTGGGACCACCCTCGTATTCTCCGGACCTGTCTCCGACAGATCATCATTTTTTTTAATCATTTGAGTAATTTGCTACCAGAGAAGGTATTCAAAGATCAAGCATCAGCTTAAAGCGCTTTCGATGAATTCCAGGACTTCAGAATTCTATCTTGTAGGAATAAACAAACTAGTTTCTCGATGGGAGAAATATATATGCAGGCCAATGGCCTCTATTATGATTAATAAATATAATTTTTAACTGATATCTAATCGTACGATTAATTTAAAATTTAAATCCGATAAGCATTTACTTCGAAATAATTCTTTTTCATTTATAACACTCGTTATATATAATACTCGTAAAATGTATTCGTTTTTTTTAAAAAATAAAAATGTGTAAATTCTCGGTAATCTCGGTTTTATTGTTAGAAGTTATTATGCATATAAAATGAAAGAGGGTAATTTTAAAACATCTGCTCTGTGAGACGTTGATTATTTCAGAGAAATAATGAAGCTCTGAATAATCTTCAACTTTATATATATATATATATTTATTCATGAATATATATATATATATATATATATATATATATATATATATATATATATTTATTCATGAATAATATTCAGTCTCTCTTATCACTTTTCTAATGTAAAGAATATAAGAATATACTCAAACATTGAAAAAGTATTATGCTAGTGTTTGGTTATTATAATCGGTTATTTACTTTTGAATATTGGTGTTTGCAAAACTGCATATTTATGCAGAAAGTTGTTACTGCTCTCTATTGATTTTTTGTAATTTAATTTATCTCCACTGTTGTTTGAATTAAACTGTTGTTCTTTCAGATAAAGTGTTTCTGTTTTAATTATATTCGTCACAAAGTAATTATCAAGTTATTGACTTTCGTTTAATTTAGGGTTTGCCAGATTTTAGAGAAACCGAATACAGGACATGGGTGTTAAAAAGAACGAACTTCTTACCTTAAAACAATTTTATTAAATGACATAATGTAGGAACATTATAATAATTAGGTGCAGTTCAGGTCTCATATTTAGCACTACTTTTACCGCACCGCATAATGTCCAAATAAGAACTGTTTGAAAAGTAGGCAAATGCAATAAATCTGTAGTGAATTATTAATAAAATGCTTATGTTAACTCTGAACGGTCGAGAGCTTTTTATTTTATATTGTGTGGCATAAGTGTGATGTTCCCGCAACGGGGCCTTTCGACCGTTAAGGGTTAAATAAAAAGCGACCGATGAAACAGACTGCCGCCATAACTGTAAACACAATTAATTTCCTCGCATTGTCAGTTTTTAGGGTTTAGAAATCAATTTAAGTTAGTTTATTCGAGACGAATATTGAAAATTATAATTACTTAAATATAATATTTTTAATTTCATCTTTTGATTAAAATGTAGGACATTAGGCTGTCAAATTCGGGATAGCAGAATTTGAAGTCATTTCATTGTTGTGCCAGAGTTAAACGCTTCAGGTGTGTTGAGTGCGAGGTACCTATGACTCATGACTAATACGACGACGCTCGTTCCGTCGACACGAACAACGTATCGAGGAGAGCGGACGGCATGTTCGAGCTTATTGAATGAAAATCACACAGCAATGATGGAGGGAGTCGGCTCGGGGCGCGAGGGAAACCCGCTGCCCGCGACCTGCAGCCCGGGCTGTGACCAGTTCTCGTCATGTAAGGTGGAGGTGTTCCCATCACAATGCCAGTAGCTGCGGCCGCCTGTAGTGGTACCACGGGATGGACGGGTCGTAAACGCCGAGATTGTTGATCAGGGCGTTCTGGGTTACTGCGGATCGGCCATACAGAGTGCGAGCTTGACAATGCACACACTCGCAGAGTGTAAGTATCCGGAGATCGTTATGCAGAGTATCGTTCCAAACGAAGTAATGCGCGTCCGCAATGACTCACAGTATCTTGTTCTGAAGTACCTGCAATCGTTTAAGTGAAGCGTTTACGGAAGCCCGGGTTGGTGCCGCGTACGTCATCAGCGTCCGAATCAGGCTAGTGTAAAGCATGGCCTTACTTCTCAGCGATAATTGCGATCGGTGATTGAGTAGCGGGTACAGTCTGCCGAACTGTCTTGTCGCCTTGTCTAGCACGTTGTCGGCATGGCGTCTAAACGTCAGTCGGTTGTCGAGCGTGATGCCGAGGTACCTGTCCTCGGTGACCCACCCGACGGTTGTATCGTCGATGTGTAGGTCGGGAGGATCGACGTTCCTCTTCTTAATAAATAGGAGTGCCTCGCACTTCCCAGCGTTAACTCTCATTCACCAAATACCGTAGTATTCGGTGTGATCATCGAGAGGACGCTGCAGGCGTGCGTGGAACACCCCTACCTTCCATGACTGGGCGACGATGGTGGTGT
>CM068313.1:55895980-55903480 GCA_034766995.1 Acanthacorydalis orientalis
GGAAGCCTACTATGCAATATTATTGAACAGTTTGAAAGAAAAGCTGGAAGATAAACGGCCAAGATTTGCACACAAAACAGAACTCTTTCACCAGGACAACGCGCCGTCCCGCAAATCGAACGTCTCAATAACAAAATTGCACGAATTAGGTTTCGAATTGATTCCTCATCCACCCTATTCTCCAGACATGTCCACATGAGGCTACTTTTTCTTTCCAGACTTGGAAATTTCGCTCGGTGAGGAGAAATTCTCGTCGTATGAAAATATTATCCGTCAATCCGTATTTTGCAGACTTTGAGACGAGTTACTTTTCCGGCGGGATGAAAAAAATGAAAATTCGATTAACTAAGTGTGTAGCCCTTAATGGAGATTGTGTTGAGAAATAAAATCGTTTTTTTCCAAACAAGATGTTTAATTTACTTTTTTACCATACTTATCAAACGATCCTCGTGTATATATATTATATTATGTATATATATATATATATATATATAATATATATATATATATATATATATATATATATATATATATATATATATATATTTATTCAGTGTGTGTGGGTGTATGAGGAAAATTAATCTGTTCATCATACATATTGTTTCATCCAGACCTCTATTAGATTACTTAAGACTTTTGTAAAGATCAAAGCTTATTACACGTACGAGGAAATTGAGTCTTTAATGAAAGATGACTTGTCTTCATTCAAGCTTGTGACATATTGTATCATAGCCCGTCGTGCAGGCTATTTAGCTATGACCGCCTCGGGTCTTTGTTCACCTATTTACCCAGCCAGAACGCCTACACACACACACATTCACACAATGTTCACAAGCATGCACATCCTTGTACATAACAACACACACACACACACACACATATATATATATATATATATATATATATATATATATATATATATATATATATTAGTGGTACTGGAAAGTTTTTTCTTTTTTTTTTTTTTAATAAAAAATAAAAACTAATTAAAAGGACAAATTTGTACTTTGTTGAATAATATAGTTTCCATCATTATCTATCACAATTTTTCAACTATCAGGAAGAGAAAATATTCATATTTTATAAAATTCCTGGTTCTTTTCAGAAAAAAACTTGTTCAAGGGTCATTTTAACATGGTTCATATCTCTGTGTTTTATTTCTTATAAAAATTTCCAGTGACCGAAATAAGTGGTAGCCAGAGCGTGCAATGTCTGGTGAGTAGGGAGGATGAGGTAGAACCTCCCAACCAAGCTCGGAAATTTTTTCACTTGTCTTCTTAGCTGCATGCTGCCGTGCGTTGTCGTGTTGAAGAATAACGCCACATCTATTTACAGTTTCTGGCCGTTTTCTGATAAAATTATGATTCAAGCGATCCAGTTGTTCACAATAGAGATCAGAACTAATAGTTTTCCCCGGGTTTAACGCCTCATAATAAATGATTCCCTTATAATCTCACCAAACACAGAGTAATATTTTTCGAATGGTCAAACTTGGCTTAAGAGATGGTTTAGCTTCCTGATTTGGTGATAACAATTATTCATTTCGTTTTCTGTTGTCCTAAAGGATCTATTTTTCATCACCTGTGACAATACGTTTTAATAAAGGTTCAGCGGAGACCTTCATCTTGAATGATGTACACGTGTTTATCCCAACCATTTTGTTTTCTTCAGAAAGATTTTGCGGTACCCAAAGACCTTCTTTCTAAACATTTCCAATTTTTGAAGTGAAACTTCTATGGGCGCGTTAGCGAGGGGTAAAATTTTACGGCGTGTCTCGAAAAACGTTACCATGAACATAGCCGCTAATGAGAGAGATTGAGCGAATATGACTGCATGAGTATGAGAGAGAGGAGACATACTGTGCGCAGAGATATTGCGCGGAAGTTTTACTTCTGTCGTGTGTACATAATAAAGAGGCTATAAGAAGGAGAACGAACTCTGTCGATTGCCTATTGTAATCAATTTACGAAAACTGGAAGTCTGATGGCGGCGCTAGTGTCGGTGAAAGGACATACGCAAAGGCCGATGTGCACAATTCTCAGTACCACAATATCTGCTAAGAACAGCTGATTGTGAAAAGAGGCGATTAGTGTCAACTTATTCATTGTTATCGATTTGTTACAATTTGTTGACCGGTTGTTACCGGTGGAAAAGAAAACATTACTTTGCCTTCTTTTCCTACACATCCTTTAATGCAACAAGTCTTGGTCATTTTTTTGCGCACGGTAAATCATGTACTAACAAAATGAACGTAAACGAGACAATGATAATTTTCAGGTTAGAATACTATATATATATATATATATAAAGGTGATTCAATATAGGACTCCACATGAAATTATTTAAAAAAAATGTAAAAAGTAAAAAAAATATTTAATTTTTTATTTAGTATTTTAGTTCAATTCAACACAACTATGTATGAAAGATTCAAATGGCCGCAATTCAATCGTTCAAATGGCTGCCGCAGCTTCTGTGGCATGGCGCAATACGGTTATAATTTTTGATTACACTGTGACAAAACGCAGGTTCTACCTAGGCTATTTTGCCACGTATTTCCTGTTTTAGCTTTGAAATCTTGTTTTGTTTATTCTCGTAGACTCTACTCTTCAAATAACCTAAAAGAAAGAAATCCAGAGGAGTTAAATCACACGATAACGCCGGCCAATCGGTGTAGCCATTTCATGAAATGACACGGTCTGGAAATGTTGTGTACAGTAGCGCGATTGTTTCTACTGCTGTGTGACAGGTGGCATCGTCTTATTGAAAACAGCGATCCTCGATGTCAACGTCTTCGAATTGGTCATAAAAAAAGTTTGTTATCATGCTCAGATACTGAACGGAGTCCACTGGAACAGCGTTTTTCTCATCATCTTCAAAAAAATACGGGCCAGTCACACCTTCACACCACAAGCCACACCAAAACATCTTTTTGAGGATGTATTTGCTTCTCTTAAATATCTGTTTGATTTTAAAATCCCTGAATGCGGAAATGTTGCTTGTTTTCGACTACATTGAACTGAAAATGCGCCTCATCACTAAAGACGATTTTCTTTGACAAATCCATACCTTGTTCACGCATCCATTCGGTTAATCGCGACGCTGTCGATGGTCTCTACGCTTTAAATCTCGTGTTATCTGGATCTGGTGAGCGTGTAAATGCAAATTCTTTATCAAAATTCGCTGCATAGTGGAACACGAAAGACCCAATTGCTGCGATCGATGTGTCCGGTTCCTCGCCCACATTTCCAGGACCATGACAATATTCCAGTCCGAGTGACCTGCACTAACCATGTAGAGGTGTTTTGTTGTTTGCTACTGATCCAGTTTGTTCGAATTTCTTGATCAACTTCCAAATTGTACCCTCAGATCGTCTATTTTTTATACCAAAACATTCACAAAGAGCACGGTGTCCACTTTTCGTCGAACACCCATTTTCATAATAGGAAACGATAATTTTAAAGCGTTGTTCCGTAATATATTGCTCCATGATTAATGTTATACATGTTTTTTCTCCACAAAAGCCACTTTAACATTGAGAATACTTAGACGTTTGGAAAATATTCACCAGTGTCATAGAGAAACTCACCTTGAATCACCTTTATATCCAATTTAAAATTTTATAGAAAGAATTTAAGCTCGTCTTTTAGATAAAATACCTATCTGAACAGTTTCATGCGAAAACGATTTGATTTATTCTGAAACATATATTCTTGGAATCAGTACGACAGTTATATCAACAAATACTTGAACAAATGATGGTTGATGTTCTTTGAATCGATAAGTTGTAAGTGGAACGAGACTGTCGTATAAATTTAAAGATCGTCAGTTCGTTGTAAGAACTGGAATCGTTAACAACAGAAAAACATGTATTTTTTTCAAATATATATTTTATATAAAGTAAATACAGTGATCGGAAAAAGTATTGGCATTATAAGATTTTCAAAAATAAATGCTGTTAACTTCGGTAATAAAAAATATTCTACTAAAATATTTCGAGATGCAGGTTGAGTATTTATTGCAATTACAATATTATATTGGGTGTTGGAATTAATTCGTAGCGTTTTATGTTGAAAAAAGATCGTTTATTTTAAATGAAATTGAAAAAGCATATCATTCAAAGTATTGTCCATCGTTATCCACTACTTTTTCCTATCTTTCGGGCAGGAGACGAATACCACGTCGTAAGAACGCCTCGTCTTGAGATGCAATCCACGAATCGATTCATTTTTTGCAGTCTTCATAAGAAGTGAGCTTCTGCCCAGACAGGCCATGTCTCATCGATCGAAACAAGTGGTAATCAGAAGGAGAAATATCTGGAGAATACGGCGGATGGGGTAGGACTTCCCATTTGAGCGTTTCCAAGTATGTTTTGATCGGTTTTGCGACGTGCAGACGAGCATTCTCGGGCTGCAAAATCACTTTGTCTTTCAAAGTTGTTTTTCTTTTTTGTGTCTTTCGAAGCATTCCGGCCATTTTTCCTTCAATGCACGACTCAAGCGCATCAATAGTAGTCGGTAGCAATCCCTAGTGATGGTTTCATTCGGTTTGAGCAGCTCATAGTAGATCACACTCTTATGATCCCACCAAATACAGTGTATGAGATTGGATCCATGGATATTTGGCTTCGCCGCTGGTGTTGATGGTTGGCCGGGCTTAACCCATTACTTTTTGCGCTTTGGATTATCGTAATTGATCCACTTTTCATCGCCTGTGACAATTCAATGCAAAAATCTCTCCTTTCTCCCGTTGAAGCAGCAGTTCACAGGTAGAAAAACGCCTTTCAATGTTTCTCGGTTTCAATTCGTATGGAACCCAATTTCCTTGCTTTTGGATCATTCCCATGGCTTTAAGGAGTTTTTATACCGTTCACAAGTCAACTCCCAACGAGTCAGACAATTCTTGAATTGTTTTATATGGGTCTTTAGTAAGCAATGCCTCCAATTATTCATCGTCGAACTTTTTCGGCTGTCCAGGTCGTTCCTTGTCTTCCAAGTCGAAATCACCACTTTTAAAACGTGCAAACCACTTCCGACACGTTTGCTCAGCTAGAGCATGGTCATCATAAACTTCCACTAAAATACGATGACTTTCGGCAGCATTTTTTTTCATATTAAAGTAATGAAGTAAAACTCCCCGCAAAAACAATTTATCTGGCACGAAATTCCACATATTCGATAAAGTACAAAGTGTTGTTATTTACGCTTCAACCAAATGACATATACTGGAACTGATGCCTAAGGACAGCTGTTTTACGGGGAATATTTGATTAAAGGGAACAATGGAAGAATGTACTACCTACGCTATCTCTTGTAAAACACTACGAATTACTTTCAACACTTAATAATTTGATAACATACAGAATATTGACAATTTTAATTAGATAAATTGAAAAAAAATTGCGCAGGAGCTCACAGAATCCGCACTTTTGAAATGAAACTCATTTTATATAGTAGTATGAGTTAAATTTGTTAGTGGCTGTACAATTTTGCAGTGTGAAGAGCTTCTTGAATACCAGGTAGATTTGAATTGCTATGAACCGTATAGTTGAAAAAATCATGAAATTCGAGCCATTGAATGTAATTCTATTTTCATTATTGTTTCTTATTTTATTTTTCATTATAGAAGCGTTTTTCCAAAAATCCGTACTTATATAGTTTTTCCTAGGTACTTTAGCATTTAACCAGCAGTATGCAATATATTTTACACAGTTCTGCTAGTTACAGTTTTATTAAAATCTATTTTTAACTGTGCTGCTACTTCTAATGAAGTGATTTTTGGACCTTTTTTATTTCTTTTTATAACAGGCTATTCTTCTTTATTCGAAAGTTTCCTTAAACGTCTACTTCTTGTTTGATTTTCTAGCATTTTCTTGCATGTAAATCGATGGATTTCACTCTGAACTGTAAATCAGTTTTTATTTATTATTTTTCAGATAAAACCGTACGATTTTAGGGTTACCAACATTTGACCAGTACTCGCTTGGTGGATTAACATAAAAAATGTCTAAGAAAACACAAATTATTTTATTCAACAAAATAATAAAATTATTATACATATGGGTTATTATTATTATAATGACTATTTTCTAAAAATTATATATATATTTTTTGATTTTGCTGCATCCAATAATTTATTCAGTTCAGATTTATCTAAAAGAGAATAAATACTTTCGCAGTCCTATTAAAATTAATTCTGAATATTGGAGTCTGCTTTAACGAGCTCTACTCGCATTCTTTTTCTATTATTTCTCCAAGTTGATTCCATTATTGACCTGAAAAGGAGAAAAAAAATTTCCAATCATTAAAGGCTTTAAATATGGAAATAAAGTTTTGGGGTGCCAACTTCACGCAGCATACAAACTATTAAAAATACGCATTTTGACGACTGTTCTGAGCTCATATGGAATAGTTCTAGAGTTCTTGAAAAGGACAAAAAAAGTACCAATCGTTAAAGCCCAAAAAATGAAAATAAAGTTTCAAATGTCTGCGAACTTGGAATATAAAGTGTTAAAAAAAATAAAATAAAAATTGTTCCAAGTAGCATTCATATAGTTCTAGAGTTCCTGAAAAAGTAGGAAAAAAGTTCCAATCATTCAAGGGTAAGAAAACGAAAATAAAATTTCGGATATCTGTGAACTTGGCATACAGTGTTTAAAACAAATTATGCAGTGTTAAAAAAATAAAATAAAAATTGTTCCAAGTAGCATTCATATAGTTGTAGAGTTCCTGAAAAGGAGAAAAAAGTTCCAATCATTAAAGGCCTAAAATATGCAAATAAAATTTCGGGCCACGAACTTCACACAGTATACAAAAATTAAATATGCGCATTTCGATGATTGTTCAGAGCTCATCTAGAATAGTTCTAGAGTTCCTCCAGGAAGACAAAATTTTTATAATTTTATTATAAGGATTGTACTTCTTATAATTTAAGTACCTAATGCAATATTTTTTTGGAATCGATATGGCTAGTTGTTTTAGTTATGGTGGTGTAAGAAATGGTTCAAAAAAAATGTTGTAGTAGATTCTGACAAAAAAATAAATTTTATTTTACATATATTGTATTTTATTTGTTAGCTGTATTTTTAACATCTTTATCTTTGTTTCAGGTGAGTGTTTTTCAATCATTTTCTGACACTGGTAAGTTCTAATTAAAACAATTATTTGAATGTGTACGATTCGCAGTTATCTTATTCCATTCTTGACTAAAAGCGTGTATAAGGGTAGAATACATGAAGAAAATCGTGAATAAAATCATGCTTGTAGAAATGTAGTGAAAATTATAATTAAAAATAAATTAATTAATCAACATCTGAATGAAGAGAGTTTCTTTATAGCACAATATTTAGTAAATATTGTGATATATCAACATGCGAATCTGTATTTTATTTTAAATGAAAATATATTTAGAATACAGGAATTGAAAATCCTGAATCGAGTTTCCTTTTGAGATTCAGTAGAACATATATCTCGAATTTAAATAAAACTAACCGATATTTATATC
>CM068313.1:55905980-55943480 GCA_034766995.1 Acanthacorydalis orientalis
TTAATATATTTTTATTTTGTTTATGAAAAGGATATAAATTACTAATTATATTTTATTTTCTATCTAAAAATATTGAACAAGTTCATTAGATTGGTAGAAAAATAATTACGGTTTATTGATTTTCGTTCAGTTAGTGCGGTGTTAATTGTCAAGCTTTTTTGATTTTCCTGTCTGTTTTAAGTAGTCCAGAACTGTTGGATGACTAATGCTTAATTTTTGCGCAAGCTCTCGAATTGTTGTGCGTGGTTCTGATTCAACTAGCGCCTTCAGTTGGTCGTTATGAACTGAATAAGGACACCCGTGACCTTCTTCATCTTGAAGGCTCTCGTTCTTATTGTGAAATTTTTGGAATCACCATTGCGCCAGTCTTTTCTTTCAGTCTTCATATATAAAAATTCAATCTTCACAATAAAAAATAGTAATCATGAAAATAGCGTTGGAATAAAATTATGTTTCTTTATTCAATACCACAGTTTTTACAGATGAATAGTTGCTCTACTAAGCACTTTCCGCATGCATATTTTTCACACTGAAAGCAAATTCTAGTTGCTCTATTACCTAAGCAAATACTCTATTTGACACTCTTTGTCTTTTTGGAAAGGAAGTGATTTTACTTGAGGCTGCTGAAGATGTCGCCGTATTAGTTTTTCTTCCTGGACGTTCTTCATATTTCGCTGCAAGTTCTTCTCCTAACTGGAATAAAAAATCCATACGTGAAATATTTTCACGTGTCGTTTCTTTGTACAGAACCAATGCGTTTATTCCGGCTAAATCAAGGATATTGTAAAATACATGCATAGGCCATAGGCTACGGCATTTACATTTCATACTGTATTTTCTTGCCATTTAATCAATCATATTGACCCCGAATTTTGTGCTGTTGTAAAATTTAATGGTTTCAGGAAGACTTTTTTTTCCCCCACTGTTACGGTCTTATGCATCGAACTTAGTAGAAGTACTTTTTTGTTCGGTTTACTTTTATAAATTGTTAAAATTATCTGATGCGTAAAGTTACATTGAAAAGCATTTCATTTTATCCTTTTGTATCGTTTGACATGTCTAGCTCGACCAGATACATCTTTGAAAATAGTATGAAGAGGTGGTCTTCCAGGAGAGGAATTTGTTTCGATTTTTTTCCTAACTGCTCCATCAATATCAATTTCAATATTTTGCCATTCATTGCTTTCTTCACTCGTCTTCATAATCTGTCAGCAACCTCATTCTCTTTTGTCTTCTACTTGCATTCAAAATATCTACCTCTTCATCTGCAGTGCTTGACGAGTAATTGTCATAATCGGTATTTTAAATCGTTTTTAAATAATTGTAACAAATTAACATTTTCCTGTTATATTTTTTCGAAAAAAGTGCTTTCGTTAAATTTTTAAAGAAAATGATTTTTTCACGAATTTTTTTTATTTTTTTGCATTATTTTGCATACATTTCGGTCTATTAAAGTATTCACGTGATATATCCATGAAAGAATTTTATACCTTTCTCTATACACAATATTCTGTGGAATATATCACATGGACACTTTAATATACGAATAGGTTTGTAAAAAATGCAAAAAATTTAAAACTCATGAATTCTTGCCCAATTTAAGTAGTTTTTTCATTTTACCTGTTAGAAATGTTTTTGTCAGGTCTTAGTGCATGACAAATCCATTCTTCCTCAATCGCTTCTAAACAGTTTCAACACTTATGTTCACTGAAAATTGATCAGACAGTTCTGCTCTTCTTTCTGTAGCTCTTTAAATCATTCTCATAAAGGTAGACGAATTAACAAACGATCTTCTCTCTCAATGGTCCTTTTAACTTAACTAGATCTATTCTGTCTATCTGCTGTACCAAAAACTCTCCTTTTTTTCAACATTTTTTTACCGACTTCTGAGAACATCAGTTTTTTTTAAAAATATTAAGTTGTAACAATCCGACACTTGCTAAATTAATGATTTCTATTTTTTTCTCCAGTGATATATGAACGTATTTTAGCATTGTTATTTTATAACTGCTTCAATCACACCTTCTGCTTTGAAATTTCAAACGTAATAGAATCATTTCTGCGAAAGACATGCATATTTAAAAGGTGATACTAAAAAAAGCCCGGTAATACAATTTATTTTTTCTATTAACGATGTAAATCCTTAATAACAGGTGGGCTGAAAAGTTCGTAGGCTTGCATAGAAAAAAAATTTTTTTTGATAGAATTTGATTTTATTATTCAATATAGTTCCCTTCGAAGGCGATACAACGATTATAGCGGTCATACAATTTTTCGATACCATTTTTAGTATACGATTTGTCTTTAGCCTCAAAATAGGCTTCAGTTTCGGCGATTACCTCTTCATCGGAGCAAAATTTCCGTCCAGCGAGCATCCTCTTGAGGTCTGAGAACAGAAAAAAGTCGCTGGGGGCCAGATCTGGAGAGTACGGTGAATGCGGAAGCAATTCGAAGCCCAATTCTTGCAATTTCGCCATCGATTTCATTGATTTGTGACACGGTGCATTGTCTTGATGAAACAGCACTTTCTTCTTCTTCAAATGAGGCCGCTTTTTCGCGATTTCGTCTTTTAAACGCTCCAATAACGCTACGTAATAGTCGCTGTTTATGGTTTTTCCCTTTTTAAGATAGCCAATGAATATTATACCATGAGTATCCCAGAATACTGATGCCAGAACCTTGCCAGCCGACTTTTGCGTCTTTCCACGCTTTGGAGTCGGTTCATCACGTCCAGTCCACTCGGCTGACTGTCGATTGGACTCCGGTGTGAAATGATGGAGCCATGTTTCATCCATCGTCACATATCGACGCAAAAATTCGGATTTATTACGATTGAACAGCTCCAAACACTCCTTAGAATCATCGATTCGTTGTTGCTTTTGGTCGATTGTGAGCTCGCGCGGCACCCATTTTGAACAGAGCTTTCGCATATCCAAATATTCATGCACGATATGACCAACACGTTCCTTTGATATCTTTAGGGTCTCAGCTATCTCAATCAACTTCACTTTACGGTTATCAAAAATTATTTTGTGGACTTTTTTGATGTTTTCGTCGGTAACAGCCTCTTTGGGGCGTCCACTGCGTGCATCGTCCTCGGTGCTCATTTCGCCTCGTTTAAATTTTGCAAACCACTTCTCTACGGTTGATTTTCCTGGTGCAGAGTCCGAATAATGTTTATTAAGCCAAGCCTTGGTTTCAACAGTATTTTTTTTCGCCAAAAAGCAATGCTTTATTAACACACGAAATTCCTTTTTATCCATTTTTTCAAGGTAACAAAAGTTCTTTCACTAAAAATGCTATAACTCAGATACTAATAGTGCAACAGCTGTTAAATTTATACACGCGTCTTTTGAAGGTTAGGGCTAACTAAAAATCATATGGATTTGATACTAGTAGCGCCATCCATGTGTCAGCGTACGAACTTTTCATCCCACCTGTTATTAAGGGTGAAACATTCTCTCTCTCTTTCTATATATATATATATATATATATATATGTGTGTTTGTATGTATGTATGTATATATGCATGTATAAAATGTACCTTTTTATTTTCATGTATCCATGCTCTGTGACAGTTACGTAGTGAAACTCTCTTCACATTTTTCCACATATGTTTTCATCCCACTCGTTATGCGGCATAAAAATCTGAAATCAAACGAAACCGCTCAACGAAAAAGCAGATCGTCAGACGAACTCCATCCATAAAATAATTAAAATTCCGGTCTGTGATAAAATCCGACAGAGGTAGGGGTATGAGAAACATATATGCTCACATCAATATATATATATATATATAGAACATTGTACAAACCTGCATAAGCGTTTCTAATAATACGTACCGTGTCGTCACAAAAGCTCCCACGCTACTTTGATGTGGAGCTTTCACTTGCTACGAGGCGTTACACATAGTCGTCGTGTGCATACATTCTACATAAAGGTGTGCAGGGGGGTTGTTTGCTTGCGGGAGAACAATTTCCGGCGAATGTTTTGGCGAGATATGTTGTTGTCATAAGTGTCGTTGTCGGCTAACCGGAAGTTTGTATTTTTAAACACTGTGAAATGTTGTACGCAAACATGTTGTGAACTACTTTAAAATTAAATAGGAAAAAACGACACGATAGGGATGAGGATGAGAGTAAGAGTGATTCTGCACGTTTCACGGAATCGTGTTATACACATATTCGGACGTGATCTTTCTTGATATTTTTTTCTGGTACTCTTAACCAATGCCTTTTTTTTATTGTGTTTAATGAAAATTAATGTAATGTGAATATAGTTTTTTTTTGTTACATATACATACATACATATATATATATATATATATATATATATATATATATATATATATATATATATATATATATATATATTTGGTTGATACAAAAATAATTGCTGTTTCTATCATTTTAAGTTTGGCGCCGATTTTTCTAGTTATCTATTGTTTCAGTCATGTGAACATCATTATAAACAATGAAATTAGCACTACTGATTTCAGCTTGTCTTTTGTTTTAATTCTTTATTACTTATAACCGTTATAACCCCATGTTTGAAACAGCTCTGTATTCAATTTTATGTTAACTGAGAATCTTTTAAAATCCCTTCAATTTATTTTCCAAAACTGTCTGATGTCTGTTATAATCGATTACAATTAAAAGCTATTGTGAATATTTATATAAATTGAACTTCATTCTTCAGAAAACAATATTGATCTTCTTTCTTAAAAAAAATGTATGCGAAAATGTCTTGAACGTTACTTCTCACTGTTATTGTTTATTTCAAATTCTACGAAAGACTCGCTGAAATCACAAATTTACTGTTAATTTTTTTTATTGAATTAAGATACAAACTGTTGTGTTTATAGACAGTTGGAGTGATTCCCTCGATTTTTTTTTATTTCGCAGAACAAAAAAAAGCAGTGACTTTTTAGATAAAAAGGTGCAGGTAAAAAATATTGATCTGAAAGGAATATATATTTTCAATAGCTCGGCTGTAGCTTGGTATATTCGAGGTATTTTATTTATAAGTTTTTCCATTGTGTCCGGTTTTATTTTCTCCATTCTTCCTGTAGTATTTTCCAAAGATCTTGCTGTGATGTTGGATACGTCTTTCGAACATTTCGGTCAAGCTCATTCCACAAGAGCTCTATAGAACTGACATCGGGTGACTGAAGAGGCCAAACCATTTTAAGATTTTTATTTATTTCCATTTCGTTCAGGAAGATTATACACAATTTAGATGTTTGGGATCGTTGTCCTGTTGAAAAACGAATCTCTTCCCAACAATCCTTTTTCCAGAAAGGAAAGCATGCTTCTTCAATGTATCCTTACAGTGCTCCTTGTTTAGTTTTCCTCCGATTTTAACAAGATCTCCTAAATCAGTGCCCGCAAAACAGCCCAACACCATCACAGATCTCCTATCATGTTTAATGGATTGAATTACGTATTGATTGGACACCTGCTCTCCAGCTGATCTGTGGATACAGACATGTCTCCTTGAATTAAAAACTTCAAATTTTGATTCGCCACTCCATAGAATCTTTTTCCGATCAGTAGTGGTTCAATTTTGCACATTCAAGCCTTTTCTTGATATTTATTGATCGGAGTGGGGATTTTCTAACAGCAATCCTTCCATATAAGCCAGCCTCATTTAACCTTCGTTTAACAGTTGAAACACTGAGAAGATTTTGTCGACAGTCGTTAACTTGTACCGTTATTTCTGGTGCTGTGAAGCGTTGATTACGTTTGCTTATTGTCACTAATATCCGATCTTCTGACGTTGTTGTTGTTCTTGGGCGCCCTGTTCGTTCTTTTGTTTACAATACTCTTCAACCTTTATATTTTTTAACTACGCTGTCTACTACCTTACAAGATAATTTAAAAATCTTTGCTATTTGATGGTTACTTTGTCCCAACTTATGTTAGAAGATTATCATGCATCGAGATTCTATTGAATGTTCTCTCACTTTAGCCATTTCAATAAAAAATCAAAAGCAAAATTCCTATGTTCAATTATTTTAAACGCTGTATTTATTTTGATATTATAACTGAATCCTGACGAGCACGAATGATTGCAAACTACATAGCAAAACCAAGAAATACTTCTCCTACCACAAAATCTACAATAATACATTAATTACCTAGAAAAACTTAGACAACATCTGTTCTTTACTTCGTCGCTGAAATTTCGCTGAACCGTCTATTTATGAAAAGTCTCATCTTATTACATTTCCTATGTTTCTAGTAATTAATTTATTATTTAAACAATGGAAAATATTCTACAGATAAAAATTAAGCACATTAGAAAAATACATAACTAAGTTGAAGTGAATTATCCTAATTTATTGGGGCGGCTGAATACTTATGAACAGTAGTATATATATATATATATATATATATATATATATATATATATATATACATATATATATATATATATATATATATATATACATACTCGTATATATATAAATACGATATATATATATATATATATATACATACTCGTACATATGTACATACATATATACGAGGTCAGACAATTAAGTAATGCGACAAAATTCAAAAATCGAGTATATTTAAAAATTAAGGTACATCGCTGCGATCCCCTTCAAAGTAGTCCCCTCCCGCATCTATACACTTATTCCAGCGAGTTTTCCAGTTTTCGTAACAATTCTGGAACACTTCTTGTGGGACCTCTTCAAGTACCCTCGTCACAGATTCTTGGATATCTTCAACGGAGTCAAAATCAACCTTTGACGAATTTTTTCATATGGGGGAATAGGAAAAAGTCGCAGGGTGACATGTCCGGTGAATAGGGCGGTTGTGGTAACGTTGCGATGCCTTTAGACGCCAAAAACTGAGAGACACTGAACGCACTGTGACAGGGAGCATTGTCGTGATGCAGAACCCAAGTCTTCGCGATCTCTGGACGCACTCTGAGCACCCTTTTTCGTAATTTTTCGAGCACATTGCGGTAGAATACTTGATTTACGGTTTGTCCAGCTGGTACGAACTCTTTGTGAACTACCCCTTTGCTGTCGAAGAAGCAAATCAACATGGTTTTCACTTTGGACTTGCTCATTCTCGCCTTCTTTGGCCTTGGTGCTCCAGGGGACAGCCACTGTTGGCTTTGTCGTTTAGTTTCGGGGTCATATTGAAAGAACCAACTTTCATCACCAGTAATAACTCGATCGGGAAGAGTAAGATCACTTTCAACCTGCTCGAGACAATCTTGAGCGATGTTCATTCGGTGGGCTTCGTGACATGCACTACTCGCGCGTTGTTACAAAACACTAAACAGCTGGCGAAGAAATGATCGTACGAGGGTGGTCATGGTCTCAATCGAGAGAGTAGGGATCTGCTATTACGGTGGCGGAGTTACAGGTTCGCAGTGTTACCACAGGCCGAGAAAAAAAATCGGTCGCATTACTTAATTGACTGACCTCGTATGTATATATACATACATATATATATATATATATATATATACATACATAAATATATATATATATATATATATATATATACATATATATATATATATATATATATATATACATATACATACATGCTGATTCAATTTAAGCTTCCACATGGAAGTATTAAAAAATCACAAAAATTAAAAACAACATGTTTTTTAAGTTTGCGATTTTTTTTAATAATTTGATGTGGAAGACTAAATTGAATCACCATATATAAACACTTTGTGTATATATATATATATATATATATATATATATATATATATATATATATATATATATAAGTGTTTACATACAGCACTGAATACTTGTTAGCGAACTTTTGAAATCGCCTTCGTATTTAACAGTTGACAGTATTTATTTTATAAAAGAATAATTGAAAGTTAAATGCATCACTGTCTAAACGGTGATATTTAGTTATTTGACTGGTACAAAAATAATTGCGGTTTGTGATCTTCAAATTCATACATATTATTCTCATCTTATAATTAAAGTGTGACCAAACCAGTCATGGTTTTGATTTATCTGATAGTATTTGAAGTGGGCAACCTGTTGAAATCAATAATCATGCTTTATAAGCACTGATTGAGTTGGATCCAAGATCGACCGTACAAGAAATAGCTGACACATTTGACACTGCTTTGTCGACAGTACAAAGACACGTTGATGAAATCGGATTTAGGCATGAAATTTAGGCTGCACATCAATTGTCGAATACAAACAAACATCAGCGACGAACAATTTGCATATCGTTATTGACCAGGCAACGAAATGATTTATTTTTTGGGAGAATCGTCGCAGGTGATGTGAAATCGGTTCTATACGGCAACTAGAAACGCTCCAATCAACGACATTCTCCGAATCCACCAGCTATACTCACACCAGTTATATCATCACCACTTACTTAGAGATGATAACATGAGCAACTGTTCAGTGTTCTTCACCACCCACTTAGAAAAACATAACTAGAGAACATGTCGATTAACCACCAATCGCTTAAAGAAAATAACGTAGACATAAACAAGACTTATATAAACGACTTCATGTCTAGATTAAGTCATATTTTATTATAACTATTATATAGAGTAATATCTATGTAATTTTATAATAAAACTCTACTTGTGCTTCTTTTAAAACACTTTTCTTTCAAATCCAAACACAAAACTCACCTAAATCGGGCTTGACATTGAAAAGACGCTACTAAAGGTGCTTTTAGTAGGTTTGCACTGGCATAATTCATTCTGAATTACTGAAAATGGGTGAAACAATTATCGGTAATGTTAATTGTCAATAATTTAAACGGTTACATAACGAATTTTTGAAAAACGACCGACTGCTCAACAGAAAACGCGTCATATTGCACTATGATGATATCAGACCCCATGCAACAAAAAAATCCCAAGAAAAAATAAACAATTTCCTATCTTTCTAGTAACTAATTTATTATTTAAATAATGAAAAATATTCTACAGATAATATTAAGCACATTAGCAAGATACATAACTAAATTAAACCGAGTTATTCCAATTTATTGGGGTGCCTGAATACTTATGAGCAGTAGTGTATATATATATACATATATATATATATATATATATATATATATATATATATATATATATCAAATAAAAATATATGCTTTTATATAACGGAAAGATAGTTGAAACACTTTATATTGTCTTTGGTTCAATTTTTAACAAAAAAATGTGTTTAATTGATTTCATTCACAGTAAAAATAAATATTTTTTTAGAAAAAAAACTGTACAAGTGTTCCGTCGAAATGATACTTTATTTTTTTAATAATTGAATATTGTTTTTAATTATTGTGTAACAAAGGACAATAAAATTATATAAAAAATATTATCCGTGCGGCGTTTCTTTATAAAGGCGCGCACACGTCATTGTGTTCGTTTTATTAATCTATACAGCGAGATCTTTCATCCGAACAGCAATTACAGTAATCGAATGCTCGATTGAAGTTTTACCGAAACGTAGACGTAGAGAGAACATTTGTTCAGTTCAATCGAATATTCGTCTATTCTTATTATCCACTTAAATAGACCGATTGTGTGTCGAGCCAGTTTGAATTGAATGAACGTCATTAAAACTGAGAAAAATTATCATAAATTGTTCATTTAATATATGTATATACATATTTTGTTGTATTATTACATTTCTTTGCAATCAATATACTCATAGCGAATCGAGATTGGTATTTAATGCATGCTGTTCGACCGAAAACAATTTCTAGATTAAATGCTAATTAATATAAAATATTATTTTAGATTAAATTATTAATGTTACAAATATTATAATAGTTTGATTTAATTAGTTATTGATATAATTACGAATACATACATACATACATATATATATATATATATATATATATATATATATATATATATATATATATATATATATATATGAGGAGGTTGCATTGAAAGCCGCTGTTTTTTTTTGTGTTTGTTGAGCATTTATTTCAATAAAACAAATGTGTGAATACATTAATCTAAATATTTGCCCTCGGAAGCTATGACTTTTTCACATTTTTCTGGCAGAAGTTGAATTTCGTGACGAAAGAATGGTCTGTTTTTGTGTCGATCCATTCAGCAAACCAATTTTCGACTTCTCCGTAGTTATAGGAATATGTATATTATTAAGCGTGTTGCATCGTTCAGAACAGATAGTAATCACTTGGGGTCAGGTCCGGAGAATACTCTGGATGCGAGAGAACTTCCCATCCGAGCTCCATCAGTGTTTGTTACACGGCTATAGTAACATGGAGAAGAGCGTTGTCATAGAGAAGAATCACTTTTCAACGATTTGATGCAATTGATCGCTGTTTTTGCATTAAATTATCATTCAAACGCTCCAATTCTTGTCCATAATGTTTGGCGGTGATTGTTTCTTTCGGTTTCAATAGCTCATAATACAAGACACCCTCCATATTCCACCAAATAGAGAGCATTGCTTTGTGACCGTGGATGTTTCGCTTTGGTGTCGATGTTGATGGTTGGCCAGGATCAACCCATGATTTCTTGCGTTTCGTTTTTTTCGAAATAGATCATCTTTTTCATCGCCGGTCACGATACGTAGAAAGAAACTCTTCTTTTTATGCCTTACAAGCAAAGAAATCGAAATGTTTAAACGATTAGCAATGGTATTTTCTGTCAATTCATGTGGGATCCATCTCCCTTCTGTCAGGATCTTTCCCATGGCTTTTAAATGTCCTGAAATGGTTGATTTATCGACTTAGAGCTGTTGAGCCAATTCTTTGAGTGTTTGAGCAGGGTTATCTTTCAATCGAGCTTGCATTTGTTCATCTTCGATTTTTTCGATTGACCTGGCCGTTGTTTGTCGTGAACGTCACAATCACCACTTTTGAATCGTCGAAACCAATCTCTACATACTGTTTCTGATGGAGCAGATTCATCATAAGTCTTCGCAAGCAGTCGATGAGCTTCAGCTTCACTTTTTTTCAAATCAACGTAATGTAGAAGTACACATCGGAAAAACAACACATAGCTTTCCATTTCAATTTAGTTACAGAAAAGCGCTTGTGTAAACAAAAGATGGAGTATGATGACTGAATTTTAGTGCGAAATGTTCACATTTCAAAATGACATAAGTGACAACTGTCACTGCCCACAGCATACGCACCTAGATCCGTCTACGCGTTAACAGCGGGTTTCAATGCAACCTCCTATTATATATATATATATATATATATATATATATATATATATAATAGGATAATATATAGTGTGATGTCGTCTAGTCCGGATTTTTATTAATTATTGATGGGAACTGTCTATGTCAGCTTCTCATTGATATTATCTGAATTATGTGAAGATATAACTTGCGTTACATCATTTGGTGACGCTCCCTTCGCTAACATAACACCCCACTTAATGAATGTATAGACGTAATTCTAGGTCAAAATACATTTCGTAAATTATTCTCGACATCCTTGTCCATCTGAATCAGCAATTCTTCGATTAGTGAGTAAATTGCAAGAGACTGAATCGGTTAAATATAAAAAAATGTGTTCGCAGTGCTTGTTACGAAGAACCCATCGACTTAGTTCGTACAAATATGTATCGGAAGTGTTTGAATGTCAATTCCATGACATTCACAGACGAACACATGGCTTATTTCGTATAAAGATTTATTGATGAAAGCTCATAAGGTTCAATTAACATAAGAATTGAAGCCAGCTGACCATTCATTGCGTCAGAGAATTGTTAACTGGATACGGGATTTATGAAAAAGTCTTCTTTAGCGATGATGCTCATTTTGAACTTTCTGGATCTTTTAATAAGCAAAACTGCCGAATCTGGTCTGAAGAAAAATCGAGGGACGATCGTTGAGAAGCCACTGCTTACAGAAAGATTGAATGTTTGGTACGCTCTTTAGTCTGGTTGAGTTACTGGTCCATACTTTTTTGATAATCAGGATAGTAAAGCGATTACTATGAATGGAGAAAAATACCGAAACATGATTACCATTTTTGTGTGGATAGAATTGGATGATATTGAGATTTATTGCCAACCGAATTTCTTGGTCGCTTTACTTCTAGGAATGGAGACATGGATTAACTACCGAGATCCTGCGATTTAAAACCGTTGGACTACTTTCCTTGGAGTCACGTTAAAGGTCAGGTGTACATCAATAATCCTAAACCAATTTCCGACCTAAAAGATAAAATCTGAAAAGTAATTGGTGAAATTAGAGCCTCAGTCGTCTAGAGATGATAGTGAAAAAATTAACAGAAGAATGGTTATTTGTAAGAAAGCACTATTTTTTTAGTATTATTTTTCATTTATAAATAACATATCCACGGCGTGGGATTTAGATAGGGGCAACATTGGTCATTGCTCAGGTCGGAAAATTTTTATGAGCGACAGATTTTGAAAAGGTGGAAATTTTATTTTCAATCATAATTTCGATTTACAGTTAGCTCGCTGTGAAATGAAAAATTAAATCTATACATTTTTGTAGTTCAAATTTTGATTTCAAATATATGTAACAGAGATTCATAATTTGTATTTTTTAAATAAATTAAATGGACGGAAAATTTTACAAAGTTTTTAGCGATAATTAAAATTGTTGCCGTTGAAAATTTCTTAAAATTACCAACAGTCACGGATTTCTCTTAATTCATTTGGATAAAATTTGGGAGAGGGAGAGGCGGTATTTGATTGGTGGACCAATGGCGAAACCTAATGTAAATTCGACCCTCCATACTCACAATTATTATTTACAATAGACAAATTTGAAATTTCAGTGTAAAATATATTTTATTTCAAATTAAAAATATGCTCCTTTATTGGAAAACCCTGTATATGTGTGTGCGCTGGTGCACACGAGCACATATGTGTACTTTATTGTTTGAACTAAGTGCCCGTTGTAGGTATTCGTCGAAACGAAATAATTAAAATAAATGCTAAGTTGAACAAGATTCAGCAACGATCGAAACAAGTTTGAAAAACACTTTTACAGTCGAGTCTGTCCGGTCCGCCGTACATTTCCGACAGTAAACATACATTATTTGCTGCCGTTTGTTATTGAATTAATAATATTGGTCAAAGTATCTAAGCTTTAATTGGTTTTTGCGGCGGTCTGTGTTTTATCAAATAAGTTTTCAACTGGTTCACACAGCAACTGCACGGTTTTGTAATCAATAGTTTACTCGTATTCCAGTTTCTGTCTGTTCGGAAATTCAATGGAACGCTGTACCAGTTTATGATTATTGTTTATTTCTACGAAATATTCAGTGAAATATTAAACTTATATGGCACCAGGAGGTTTCGCTCCCATGTTCGCCCACACCCGGGAGGCCTTCGCACTCCGCTCGATGACGTTCACACTCTTTTAACAAATAACAGAAATTAAAAAATTGTATGCACAAATAATCGGTGCAGTAACTTTTTTATTTACGGAAAATTTTATAAAAATTAACACAACAAAATACAATTTTAAAATCTGTAACAATTTTTTTTACTCTAAAGCTTCAGTGAATACAATGTTTTGAATAAATTTCTTATCAGTTTTACGCTGAAGTCGTACACCCCTTTTCGGTGTACACCAGTGGTATCAAACATGTGGCCCGCGACTCAAAGCTTGAAATTGATTCTGTTAAAATGATAAAATAATTAAAATACTAAAATACTAATTAAAAATGACATCCGAATGGAATTGATTGAAATTCAGTGCAACACGGTGCTAAAAGAAAAGCATAATGAAGATGTTATTCTAGATTTTTATATGTACTTTCAAAAACATTTTTTGAAATTGTTATATTATTTATATTGCATTTATGTTAATAACATAAATGCTGCAGGTTTTAAGTAAAAACACAAATATTTGCTTACTATTATAGTTTGTTACACTGCTATTAACTAATTATTGCTACAATTAGTGAATGTAACCACACGGGTTCTGTTACTTGACTGACTTTGGCATCGGTTGCCGCACGGGTCTGAAGTTCCTTTGCGATACTTGAGTGCCAAGCGTATGCGCTTATGACTCGAGTCGCTAAAATCTCGTGGGTGTTGCGTGGTAGGAGAGATTAACCACTATGTAGTGTAGCATTTTCCGTGGCCCCCTCCAGGGGGCCGCCTCTTGGAGAAAAGTCAGCGGAGCTCCAGGTCGGCCGGCGAAGGCAAACCTCTTGCTGACTCTTGAGGATGGCGTGTGCCAGGTCGGTGACCGTCAATCGCTTCACACTACGCCTTCATCAGGCTAGGCCGCTGATAGGTGCAGTATTCGGCTACGAGGTCGTTGGTGCCTAGTCCTCGGACTAGAGCGTTATCGCTAGACTTCGCATGCCCGTATAAACGGCGGGCCTGTCGGCGGACAAACTCGTCGATTGTAAGAAGGCCGAGGTCTCGATGCAGAGTAGTGTTCTTCACCAGGTAGTGCGCATCGGTGATGAGGCGCATCACCCGGTTCTGGAACACTTGCGGCCGCTTGATATTTTTCGTGTTGTAAGCCCAGGCTGCGCCCGCGTACGTCACAATCGGCCGAATGCAGCTAAGGTAGAGCATACGCTTACTTCTTAGCGACAACTTCGGCATTTTGTTCAGCAGTGGGTACAGCCTGCAGAGCTGGCACTGAGCCCTTGACAGCATGTACTTGACGTGACTATTGAAGTTCAGGTGCTTTCGAGCATAACACCTAGGTACTTGGCCTCCCTTGACCACGCAATACGAGAGCCACAGAACTCGAGAGACTCGGGTTCGGGCTTCCTCTAATTGCGCGGGCGAAACAGGACCGCCACCGTCTTCTGCGTGTTCATCATCACTCTCCACGTACGGTAGTATTCTTCGAGCTCAGACAGGTGGACCTGTAGCTTACGGTGGATGACTTTCGGTTGCCATGATTGCACAATTACCGCGGTGTCGTCCGCAAAGAGCGCCATGTGTTGATCTCGCGGCACGTCGTTTATGTTCAGGTTGAACAACACAGAGCCCACCACACTTCCTTGCGGGATACCGGCCGCTATCGGTTTGATAGTAGACCGCTCTCCGTCCACGCCCACGTAGAAGGACCGCCCCTCCAGATATGAAGCCAACAAGTGAATCATACTGTCGGGGAAGCCCATGTACACGAGCTTGTTCAGGAGGCCGGTATGCCAGACCTTGTCGAACGCTTTTTCAATGTCGAGAAACACGACACCAGTGGCACGGTTCTCATTGAAGCCGCAGGTCACGCGTTCCGTGAGACGAAAACTGACTTCTGTGATCTCAACTACCGTTTATATACTGTCCTCTGTATAATGAAATTGTATTTTATCTAAGTGTGAGCCCCAGGGATCACAACAGGAATGTGACAAGTACTTTAGTTAAGACGGATGCATAACTCTGATAACGACAGGAATATGCTACCCTGTATACAATTGACAGATAAGTTAACACATTACGGACGGATCACGAGAATTCTCATGTTTTCTGTTTTAGAGCTTGTGACCAATCACGAGAATTCTCGTATTTGCGTTGTTGTCATTTGGAGTGAAGCAATGTAACTGAAGACGCATTCACTGAGATTATAAGTTCCATATGGAATTAAAAGTGATTAGTCTCTAGCATCTTCGCTTGAAAGAAGTGAAACAGTCTTCAGAAGAAAAGGTGACATCCTATTATTGGTTTAGGGGGGAAGGGGTAAAAGAGAAGTTCGGATGATTTCAACTATTCATGATGCCTCCTCTTGTGCAACAGGAAAGACAAATTGTCAAACTCGAGAGGAAATAAAAAAGCCAGTATCCATTGTGCAGTATAATAACTATATGAAAGGTGTTGATCTTGCTGACCAATATCTTTCAACATGTAGTATCCTTAGGAAAACAATAAAATTGACAAAGAAAGTAGTGCTTTACTTGATTAATTGCGGACTATTTCATTCATTCAGGATTTATCAAGCGCTCAATCCACAAAGCCAAATAAGATATAAGGATGTTCTTTTCACTGTAGCAACAGAGTGGATCTCATCCGAATCAGATAAATTATCAGATCCAAAATTCATCAATCCTGGTTCATCAAATATTAGAAGATTGTCAGGCAACGTGAAGTAGCACGTGTCTGTGCTAATTCCATCTTCAGACAAAAATAAATATCTTACTGAAGTTTGCAAAGTATGTAAAAGTAACAGTAAGAAAAGAGAAATACGTTACATTTGTCAGGTTTGTTTAGTTTCACTTCATATTACAGAGTGTTTTACAAAGTATCATACTTCAAAAATATATTAGTTTGTAAGAATATGTAATAAGTAATTTCAGAATGAAACGGGTTCATCAACCAATCAGAACGCGAATAAAATTGTCAAAAAATGTGCACGTGACTGATTTTTAATTATAGAGAAATATATGTACTCGATATTTTCTCTTGTTTGATTTGTCTCCTTTTGTGTTTGAGTATAGTTCATAATTGTCTGGTAAAATGTTTGAACTCTTCATTTTATTATTTTCATGTATAAAATGTAACAAAATATTTTATAACATCCATCAAAATACATTGTTATCAAATAGAAACGTGTAAATATTAATTTTTAGTTTCATATAAAATATTTTTATATAAGATGTAAAATTTTACTTCAAAATTTTATATCAAATACTGTTGAAAACATATATTCCCTTTAGATCATTATTTTTTACCTGCACTTTTTATGTAAAAAGTCCGCTACTTTTTCTTTCTGAGAAGTAAAAAAAAATTTGTAAGAATCCCCAACTGTGTACAAACACAACAGTTTGTAACTTAAATCAATAAAAGAATTTAACAGAAACTTTGTGATTACAGCGAATCTTTCGTAGAAGTTAAAATAAAGAATCAACAGTGAGATAACGTTAAAGACATTTTCACATACATTTTCTTAAGAAAGAGGATCGATACTGTTTCCTGAAGAATGAAGTCCAGTGTATATAAATATTCACAATAGTTTTTATTTGTAAATTATTGACAGATATCAGAGAGTTTTGGAAAATTAATTGAAGGGTATTTTAAAAGATTCTCAGTTAAAATAGAATTGAATACAGGGCTGTTTCCAAGTTAGGGTTAAAACTTATTTCTTACAATTCGTACATGAAATGAAAAACAGTCGATTTTTTACACGATCGCTTCATTTACGCTTGGAAATTACATATGGGAAAAAATGAACAAATGACAAAAATGTCACCTCTGGTTGCGATACAAAACCGGACTCTTTCGATGACATTTTTCAGTACATTCTGTCATATTTCTTGGATTATTTCAATGCCTCCGTCAGGTTTTCAGTTGTCTCTGGTTTGTTCGCATAAATCTGACTCTTTGGGTGTTGTGTTATGTATCCATCCTCACTACTGTACTTATTTATAAATGTGTCACGGTCTGGCTAATGAATTTCAACTGACCTGTCAATATCTAACTTATGTATCCGTCTTAATAAAAGTTTCTCACGTTCCCGTCGTGATCGCTGTGTTCACACGCTTAAATAAAATGCAATTTCATCATCGAGAACAGTATATAAACGGTAGTTGAGATCTCATAAGTCAGTATCCCGAGTCGTGAGCGTACATGCTCGGTACTCATGGAAAGCAAGGGACCTACAGGCCTGCGCTGCTATTCGGGTTCAACAATCAAGTTACAATCAAGTAACAGAACCCGTGTGGTTATATTCATCATATTAACAACAATTAAACAATAATAGTAAACAAATATTCCTTGTGTTTTATTCTAAACCTGCAGCATTTATGTTATAAAATATCCAAAATATAACAGTTGTTACAAACAAAAAATCTAATAATGTTAAACCTGGTAGTTTTGCTGACCAATTGACAGCACCGAATCTTCTGTTTAATTGGTCTGGGTTAATCAATGGCACTCAAAATTTCCACCGTGGCACATGCTCTGTGTACCATAGCACCATCTTGTTGAAACTACATGTCCACTTATCCCAATTCATCAGTTAATTCCAGAAAGTTATCAAAAATCTCACGAAAAGATCTACTAATCGCTTTAACTGCATTTTCCGTACCGTTATCAAAAATATAAGATCTAATGACACATCCTGAACCACACTGTCACTCTAAATGGATGCAAAGATCGTTAAATGGATCAATTGTAGATTCTTAGAAGCTCAAAAGCGACTATTTCGCTTGATGGGGAAGCCATTCAGATCAAAACACAAAAGTGAGTCTCGTCGCGGGTGATGATTTTCTTCCAAAAGTCCGGTTTGTCTACATTGAGCTACAGAAACGAAATATTTTAAACTTGATGACATTCATGGGCTTTGAGTTGAAGTTTTTGTGTTAACTGAATCTTATAAGAGAATAGATGTAAGTCTTTCTTCAAAATACTCTCTATAGTTGTTTTTTTTTGTTTTCAAACAATTTACAGATATATTGAAGGATATTTCAAAATATTCTTAATTAAAATAGAAATTAAACAGGATTTTTCCAAAGGCATCTGCTTTTAAGACATTGAAAGGTGCATAACTTTCAGTTAAAAAACACATACTTTTAAAACATTAAAATGCTTCTATTAAAAACGCGCTCCAGAAGTGAAACTTCTTTGTCGTCAGTTGAAATGCGGAGAGTTTTAACACTAAAGCTATCACTACCGGTCAAATTGACTGTTTTCACATTTTTGTACAACTTATACATATTTAAACGTTATCATATCGCTATCAAACTTTAGAATGTTTTTCAAATATGCATACAATATATTCTTTAGTATTTACTTCTACTTTTTTTTATTTTTTTTTAAGAAATATATATAGTCTGTCCTACCTACCGCGGCCGGTCTATTTGACCGGTCGAGAAAATATTTTATTTATTCTTCTAAGTCTATACAATCAGTACAAACTAAAGGCTATGTCAAGGTTGTTGCCCAAAATTGTTATAAACCAGGTGCATCCATTACTGTTGATGACCAGTTATTTCCATCGAAGACTAGGTGTAGATTTACACAGTATATGCCGTATAAACCAGACAACAAGTTTGGCATAAAATTCTGGTTAGCGTGTGACGTCAATAGCAAGTATGTAATAATGGATTTCCCTATTTGGGAAAGGATGAGCGAAGAGAATATTTAATTCACTTAGAGAGTTCATTGTTCTAAAGGTGATGGAATTCACATTCACATGATTACATTCACAGGATGCGGAAGGAACGTAACAACAGATAATTTTTACGAGTGTTTCACTGGCCACAAAGCTACTTGCAAAAAGACTACCATTGTTGGAACAATCCATGGAAATAAACGAGAATTGTCTAAATTAGCCAAACAACGGAAAGACAAAATGACACTGTTTTCAAGCAAACTGTATAAATCAAATCTTATTTCTCTTACAGTGTATAAAAGGAAACCAACAAAAAAGTGCTTGTACTAATTTCCATGCATAAATCGATAGAAATAGAAAAAAGTAACAAACGTATACCGGAAACGATCAGATTTTATAATAATACAATATTTGATGTAGAGGTAGCGGACCAAATGGCAAGGAAATACAGTGTGAAGTCGAAATCTTCTAGGTGGCCCCTCCAGGTATTTTTCAATATTCTGGACCTAGCTGGAATAAATCCCTGGGTTTTGTGTAAAGAAAC
The DNA here is from genome assembly GCA_034766995.1 of Acanthacorydalis orientalis. Lineage (NCBI taxonomy): Eukaryota > Metazoa > Arthropoda > Insecta > Megaloptera > Corydalidae > Acanthacorydalis > Acanthacorydalis orientalis. The sequence continues at coordinate 55,925,543 of CM068313.1, forward strand.
AACGGGTGAAAAAATTTCAAGGAAAAATTTTTATTCCAGTTAGTTACAGAACTTGGCGCTGCGTATCAAGAATCGCGTGAAGAAAAAATGTACCAAAACCATCAAGAAGTTCGGATTCGTACGTACGAAAAACTTGTCAAGTAAAATATTATAGAGATTACAAAAGTACGAAAATCTGTTCAAGAAGCGAAAAATATGTGTGCGGCAAATGTACATTTGAGAACAAAATAATTTGTAAAAAATGCAGTGAAGATGAATAAGATATATATTATTTATATATTCAGAGATAACGTGTACGTACGTATACCTATATACATCGTGTATGAGGACTATGAACTATATAAATACCGTTCAGTTTTTTTTCTCTTTTCAAGTTTATAATTGAAATTATATAAAAATAAATTTGGGTCGCCATTTTATGAAAGTTGTTCATTTTATATAAATTCAGTAATAAATTAATTATTATCTACGTTCAATCATAAAAATAATAACTTTTTTAATCACCGGTTATTTTGACTGGGCACGGTAGGAATAGATACACAAGAAGTGTCGGTAGGTTTAGTGTTAATCAGCTCATCAGTTTAGAATGCTTTCTCTGTGCTTAACAGAATCATGCCTGTTGACATTTCTTTCTAATTTACTTTAAAGATATGTTCTGGTCTTCTCACCAACTTGTGCGTCGTAGCGTGTCTTCTCCTGAAGTCGAACAGGTCTTTTCGTATATTCTCGGCAGTTTCTTCCTGTTTCTCTATACGTACTAGTATGATCTTCTCGAAGACTTAACACACTGTAGATAACAGAATTATCGGTCTATAATTTATTGGCTCATCACTCTTTTTGCCTTGTTTTTTTATCACTAGAATCTTAGCATAGATCCATTTATCGAGAACATGTTGTAGTCTACAAGGTATAAGAAATTGTTGGAAGAATATGTATTAATGTTCATCAATGTACCGATCCGAGCTCGACAATCAACGCGTGTGTTCGGATGGTTGCAATTCCATCAATAAAACATAGCAACGAGTTTTTGATTAACAGATATTTTTTTATAATAGTTATTTTTCGTATTTCATTTTGAATACACCGGTAATCACCAGTAATTTTGACCGGGCACGGTAGGAATAGGTATACAAGAAGTGTCGGTAGGTTTAGTGTTAAGAGCATTGTATCTTACATGATAAATGAACTGTTTCGTTTTTGTTTATTGTTATTTTAAAAAACCACTATAGGAGGGAGGACAAAAGGTGTAATTTAGTATAACAGGAAGACGGTAAATAGGAAATAATAAGATTGAATTAGAAAATTAATTTTTTATCATATATCATTAACTTCCATGATTTTTTCTATCCGGAATAACTGAAATATGAAATGTATTTTTTGAATTGTATGGTTTGAAGATATCGTGAAAAGACAACATCTGTAGTACAGATCACCCATAAATCAGCTCAGTTTTGATTCAGTTATAGCGTAAATGTTAATGGTGGGGTCGGCGTGGTAGAGGTTTTAAACGTTAGTTTGATCCTTGGTAATCAAGTCGCGATGAGTAGTTTCACTGGAGCAGAGAACCCCCTTTTTTACGAATGTTTTATCAAAACAATGGTGACAATAGTACGGCGTAGATTTCGAACAAATTATGATTTACACAGCATAAATGAATTTATCAAGAAATGGATGGGAAAGGTCGAGGAAACTTGTTCGATATTAAATCAAACTCGAACGGGCTGGCCAAAAGTCATTAGGAAGTGAAATAAACGTCGAGTACGTTTCAGTATCTGTTCGAGAGAATCCGCGACTGTCATCATGTAAACGATCTAGTGTGTTAAATGTACTCAGGACGTTATTGCAACTCATTATTCATTAAGATTCGCATTTTCACTCCTATGAAATAAAGATGGTGCAAGAATTAAAGGATACGGTAGCGGCTCATAGACTAAATTTTACCAATTGATAAATTTACAACATTTAACAACATTTTGTTCTCTGATGAGGCACACTTCATCTCATCCGGGCACGCCAATAAACAGAACTGTCTTTATTGAAGTGAGGTAAATCCAAAACTCAAGCACCCAAAGCTCTAAAACAATCCAAAAGTGACGGTTTGGGCCTATATGTCAGCTTAGGAATAACAGGTCCATATTTTTTTGAAGATGCAAGAGGCCTCACGGTAGTCGTTAATTCGAATCGATATTTGAAGATAATTCCATCCTTTTTTACACTCGCTGTGCTACTTTTTCGTGGGTAAAATCAGTAGACATGGTTTTAACAAGATGGAGCGACATGCCATACATCAAACACATCTCTACTGGTTGTTCAAGCAATTTTTTTGAATAAATTGGTATCTCGAAGTGGTGACAACATGGTCTCCTTGTATCCCGGACTTAATTCCGATGGAATTATTATAGGGATACCTTAAAAGAAGATTCTACATTACAAATCCCGGATCTAAAATGTAGTTAACCCCTTAAATGTTTATGTCGAGTATGCTCGTCATGAAAAGATGGAATTTTTTTATTTAATGTCGAGTATATTCGTCATGTAGAAAAAAATCGCTTTTGCTATTTTGTAAAATTTAGCTCAAAATATATTTTTGTAATTTTAGCAGATTTTAAAATATTTCAAAGCAGTTTTCTCTTTGTTTCGTGAATTTTACATCTGCTATCTAGAAAAGGTATTATAGGGCGTAAGAGAAAAACTTGTGAAGTGAATAAAGTTATTATTTATTCTCTCGGATTAGTTTTACTGATAGTGATGAAAATATATATTTACATCCAAGAAAACGGAAAAGAGCGATAACACCTTTAAGGTGTTCTGATGAAAGTAGTGATGAGGTTGAAGAAGATAATGAAGATGTGGTTTTACATACAAGGACACAGGAAAGAATATCAGTAATTTCAACTTTTTCTGATGAAAGTAGTGATGAGGATGAAGAAGATAGTGAACCCTATAAAGAAAATAAAAATTCAAATGTACACTGGAATATTAGAGGTGGAGAGCGAGCACCATTTAAATTTACTGCTCATCCTGGCCCAAATTTCACTATTTTCCATTCATCAAAAAATAAATGTGTGTTCTATATGGAAAAATTTTTAGATTATGACTTACTAAACATAATAGTGGAGTAAATTAATTTTTATTCTGAGAAATATTTGTAAAGTAATTATATAGTTGTATAGTACTGAGCACGCCTATAGTACTCGTTTTGAGGTCTTGGAAACGTGTGGCAAAGCTTATGACAGCGCTAATAGTAGGTTGTTATTTCTGAATGCGAGTTTTAAAAATTTTTGTTACCCATTTTATCCAAATAATGTGTTTCATTCGCGTGGATACTAAAGAAACTTGACTTTGTTTCAGTTTTCTTAAAATTACATTGGGTGCCAACACATATTTTCTTTTGAGAGATTTTTGCACTAAACAAAAACGATAACCATTACAGATTTAGGTTAGTTTGTTTGCATTTTCAATGCGCACATAAAGAATGAGCGCGACAAGAGCAAACAGAGGAGTGAGAGAAAGGTCCGAGAACAACCTATTGGTAGTATCGCCTGGTGACATTTCATTGGCAATATGTATATTTACATTCTCTAAACAGAGAAATGTATTGGGATTATGAGCGAGTAGCATAGGGCTGATAGCGAGTCACATACACGAAACACTTAGTCACACGATGACATTGTGCGCATCGCTCTTTGCGCAGAAGTCTCTTAATTTTACTACTAGCGCCGCCATCCGATTTCCGAGATTCATAAATTAACGACAGTATACAATCGGACCAGCTTGGTCTCTTTCTTATAACGTCCTTATATTTGACGTATGAGTTGCGATCAGAAAGAACGGTGAATTCCGCCACAGAGCGCCACCTTAAAGAAAGTTTCAAATTGTTCAATTCAGTTAGTTAGTATTTAAGTATGATTTTATTAAGATAGGTTTTTTAAAAGTGTAAAAGTGGATCATGAATAATGCCTTAACATTCAATTTAGTTTCGAACTTCAGAAAAATGTCAAAGAAACCTACTGAATGTTATATTTTGGAGATGCTGCAGCGACTCTTAAGACTGTTAACAAATGACTCGAGTGATTTTATAATAGTTCTGAGTCGGTTGATGACGAGAAAATATCCGGACGCCCTTCAACGCGAAAAACCGACGAAAACGTTGAAAAAGTCAGTGGAATCTTTCGATCAAATAGACTGCTTGCGACTAGGAAATTTTTATAGCTAATAAATGAATTCCCTTTTATTTAATGTACATCCAGTTATTTGTATTGCTATAAAAAAACATATTCTCGGATATTCAAGAGACAATCAGATCAGAGTTTTCAGTTTATCAGTCTAGAGCCCATCGAAGCGATAAACAGCCGAAACAGAACGTTAATGAGAAAGAGACAAAACAACATTTAATTAGAATAAAACTTGTACAAAAATTATGACAATTAAACACAAACTTTCAGAAACACGCGTTCATTAAAATGTCTGTATATTGTTTACTTCTTTTTCGTGTTCCAGAAGAAAATGAACTTATCCGGCGTGTAATCTGCACGTACAGAAGAGTTCACAGCGAATGTGAACGTTTGCGAGTTTCAGCCGTGAACAGAACACCTATACAAACGATAAAAGCTCAGCTTCAGTTAAAAATACTCGAAAAATATCAAATAAGCATATTTTTCAGTGCTGTCGGTCAACGTGAAACACAAGCGCGGACGCATAAAGCATTCCAGCGTCGAGTACGGAATTGGGAGGATGCGAATGATGCTTTCATGTGTTGTAACTTTCATAATTTAACGAATAATTCATTTTTCATGCTTGTGAAACAGTTTGAAATTATATATATATATATATATATATATATATGTATTTATATATACACATATATGTATATATAAGTATATATATATATATATATATATATATATATATATATATATATATATATATATATATATATATATATATATATATATATATGTATATATATATATACATAAATGTATATTTATATATACATTTCAATATATATATATATATATATATATATATATATATATATATATATATATGTATGTACATATATATATATATAAATATATATATATATGTACACACACACACATATATATATATATATATATATATATGTATGTATATATATATGTATGTTTACATAGTGTAGTGAATTTAATCTACAAATATGTACAAATTAGCGCACTGTACTTGATAAATGATTTATAATTATTGTAATTGTTTTAAATATGTATTTTTTCTTTTATTATTATTTTGATTATTGAAATTAATTACTGTACATATGCCATATAATTTTTTTTGTTTCAGGTAAGCGGTTGAACATTGACTTGATTATTGGTAAGATAATTTGTTGTTAAAAAAATGGAATTTTCTCTGGTCGATCTTCTTGATTTATCTGTATCAGTATATCATATGCTATAAATTAGCTTAATATCAGTTATTTTTATTTTAAATTTAAAAAAAAGTATACGAACGCAACATATACATACACATACATTCATATATATATATATATATATATATATATATATCTGCATATATAATTATGTATATAGTTTAATTTCTCAGTTAATGCGGTCTCCATTTACGCGAATTCACTTTATCGCAGTTGAAATTATTTAAAATTTTAAATAATTAACTAGACGCCAGATATCACCACAATGTATAAATTTATCATATATACATATTTTCCTTATACAAATTCGGTATTTCCACATATTCAGTAAATCTTATTTACAATTGTGTAGTAAAAATAAATAAATAGTAAAAATGTGTGAAGGTTGTGCATTATAAACTGTAGATACGTGATATATTAATAAATAACGGCATTATCAAAACGTACATTAAATACAATGATTAACAGAAAGGCCAGAACCCAGATAAGTTTAGTTGTTAAATTAAAAAATTATCCAGACGTTATGGAAAGGTGAAAAAAAAAATAATATGTGTCGGTTGTACAATCTTAACGAATCTACAATTCGCACGATTAAAAAATATGCTGACGCGATTAAAATGGCAGTTAACCCTTAAATTACACACTATCTGTATGAAACATACGAATTGTTGGAGTCTCTTTGACCCCATGTGTAGTTTAAGGGTTAAAAAGCCATACCAACTAGTTCCAAGATAGTGAAATATGCAAGATATACTTTTACGGTGAAAATGGGAAAGTTATTAATTAAGTGGACAGAAGATAATAATAAAAAGTACATTGTTATGTATACACGCATTATACAAAATAAGGCTTTGTCAATTTTTAATCAGTTGGAAAAATAAAATGATGAAGAAAAGTAATTATCTTTCATTGACAGAAAAGACTGGTTTGACAAATTCAAGAAAAGATACAGTCTACACATCAAGTTTGTGGGCGACGCTGCTAGTACTCATAGGGAAGCAGCTACTGAATTTGTGAAATCTTTTAAAATTTTCATTGAAAATAACGGTTACAATGCTCAACAAGTGTTTAATGCTGACAAAACCGGATTGTTTTGGAAGCGTATGCCAAGTCGTACATTTATATCTAAAGAAGAAAAAGCAGGTCCTGGTTTCAAGTATGTTAAATACAACCTCACATTGCTAATCTGTGGCAATGCCAGTGGTGATTACAAATGCAAACCACTTTTAATTAACCACCCTGCGAATCCAAGAGTTTTCAAACATTTTGATAAATCTCGTCTTCCAGTCCACTGAAAGTTCACTAAAAAATCATCGATATCGTCTTATTTGTTTGAAGATTGGTTCGCTTACATCTTCTGCCCAGAAATATAGAAATATTGTGCTGGTGCAAAAGAGGCAATGAATTGCGTGAAGTCGGGAGTTTTTGGTACTGTGTGGCTATGACCTCCGTGCGATTTTTGACAGAATTGTTACCGGAGACGAGACTTGGGTCCATCACTATAAATCTGACAGCAAACGAGTCCATACAGTGGCTGAAAAAGAAGGCAACCCCACCTAAGAAATTCAAGGTGTCACAATCATCAGGAAAAATGATAGTGACCGTGTTTTGGGATGCAGAAGGCATTCTCTTAATTTAATATAAAGAAAAAGGTGTCAGCATAACCGGAGAGAGCTCGACTTTGAGAAGCCATTTAAGAAAAAAGACACTGAAAATGATTAAAAGGTGTTCTTCTTTTACAAGATAATGTCCCGGTACACTGAAGCCAGATTGAGATGGCTACTGGGCTGCTATATCTGAATATGGCTTCCAAGAACACAGCCATCCACCATATAGTCCACATCCGGCACCGAACGACTACTTTTTATTCCCAAATCTGAAGAGAGACATGAGGGGTAAAAAATGTCAAGATGATGAAAAAGTGAAGTTTGCTATTTCTGAGTATTTTTTTAGCAAATAAAAAGAATATTTTTTTGAAGGCCTTGAAAAGTTCATTGAACGTTGTCAAACATGTATTAGTATTAAGAGGGACTATATTAAGAAATGAAAAAATCAGCTCAATCAGACTTTTCTTTGCTTTTTTATTCAGACAACTTTTAAATCTCCTCTCCTATCAGTAAAAATGGATTTATTTGTTGATAACTTTAACAAAAAACCAACATATATTTTGAAAAAGAAATAAAAAATACATTTTTAATGTACGTCGACGTGTGGGGACAACTTAAAAATGCTCGCACAGTGAACGTGTTAATAAAAAAACACTATGATTCTATTTTAGAAACAAATTTTATATCGATTAGAAACGATATTGCAAAGATAAAATGTATTCAAACTAGATTTTCAGTTACTACTATTTTATCAAACACCCTATGATAAGAGTTAAAATTTATATAAAAAAGGTAAATATTTGAATCTATTACACATATATGTTAATTGTATTCGTTGTACAATTCACATTCTAAAATTATAGTTCGTGTTTCGTGCAAGAGTTCCAACCTGTATTTCGTTCGATTATAAACCGCCCTGACTCTACTAAATAGTACGCAACGAAATGATGGATATGCCACCGACTGCTATTAATTCCCTCTTCTGATCTTTCAGTGATAAAAAAAAGTTCAATATTGGTTTATGTACGTCGAGAATCATCTATTATAATGGTCCCCAACCTGTTGCATGCCGATTCCACTGCGGTTATGGACATTCGACAGAACTCTCCAACCGTACTTAATATCACGTTCGTACGTTCCCGTCTCCATACACTAGTGTCGAGTGCTTTCAAATAAAATGAATTGAATTAAAAGATATTTGTCATGTATAACATTCGACAGAGTTTAACGGCGAGATAGGTCGTTTTCGAAACGTTTAACCGTGTTTAATAGCGAGATATGTTGTTATTATACGATGTAACAGGTGGGCTGAAAAGTTCGTAGGCTTGCATAGAAAAAATTTTTTTTTTGATAGAATTTGATTTTATTATTCAATATAGTTCCCTTAGAGGGCGATACAACGATTATAGCGGTCATATAATTTTTCGATACCATTTTTATAATACGATTTGTCTTTAGCCTCAAAATAGGCTTCAGTTTCGGCGATTACCTCTTCATCGGAGCAAAATTTCCGTCCAGCGAGCATCCTCTTGAGGTCTGAGAACAGAAAAAAGTCGCTGGGGGCCAGATTTGGGCAGTACGGTGGATGCGGAAGCAATTCGAAGCCCAATTCTTGCAATTTCGCCAACGATTTCATTGATTTGTGACACGGTGCATTGTCTTGATGAAACAGCACTTTCTTCTTCAAATGAGGCCGCTTTTTCGCGATTTCGTCTTTTAAACGCTCCAATAACGCTACGTAATAGTCGCTGTTTATGGTTTTTCCCTTTTTAAGATAGTCAATGAATATTACCATGAGTATCCCAGAATACTGATGCCAGCCGACTTTTGCGTCTTTCCACGCTTTGGAGTCGGTTTATCACGTGCAGTCCACTCGGCTGACTGTCGATTGGACTCCGGTGTGAAATGATGGAGCCATGTTTCATCCATCGTCACATATCGACGCAAAAATTCGGATTTATTACGATTGAACAGCTCCAAACACTCCTTAGAATCATCGATTCGTTGTTGGTTTTGGTCGATTGTGAGCTCGCGCGGCACCCACTTTGAACAGAGCTTTCGCATATCCAAATATTCATGCACGATATGACCAACACGTTCCTTTGATATCTTTAGGGTCTCAGCTATCTCAATCAACTTCACTTTACGGTTATCAAAAATTATTTTGTGGACTTTTTTGATGTTTTCGTCGGTAACAGCCTCTTTGGGGCGTCCACTGCGTGCATCGTCCTCGGTGCTCATTTCGCCTCGTTTAAATTTAGCAAACCACTTCTCTACGGTTGATTTTCCTGGTGCAGAGTCCGAATAATGTTTATTAAGCCAAGCCTTGGTTTCAACAGTATTTTTTTTCGCCAAAAAGCAATGCTTTATTAACACACGAAATTCCTTTTTATCCATTTTTTCAAGGTAACAAAAGTTCTTTCATTAAAAATGCTATAACTCAAATACTAATAGTGCAACAGCTGTCAAATTTATACACGCGTCTTTTGAAGGTTAGGGCTAACTAAAAATCATATGGATTTGATACTAGTAGCGCCATCTATGTGTCAGCCTACGAACTTTTCAGCCCACCTGTTACTTCAGTGTGACGGTGGAAGTGAGGGTGAATTATGAATAAATATATTTATTAACCTATGTCACCCTATTTTAAAAGTGTACACCTACATTGTGTCGCAAAAATGAACGGATGACGTATATACTCGTCGAGCGCAGAGTATATGCAGCTGCTATAAAACTAAATTAAATTGTAATGAAATGGCATTTGATTTTTTTGAAAAGTCAATTATTTTATTGTTAAAATTTATCTTAATGAAGAGTATACTCGTCATACAGAGCTAACAGGTTAAATATTGTATTCGTAGCCACATTTTATAGAATATTTTTTTATATTGGATATGCACTGAAGCCTATCCTAAACTAAAATCATGTGTGTGTATATAACTACTTATACAGGGTGTCCCAACGAAACGTTTATATGTCAATAAGTGATAAATAAATGTTCGACTTATTTATTAATAAAAACAGTACAGGACGAGGGTAGGGTGAAATGTACCGGGCCTGAATAAGAAAACAACATTTTTTTGGATTGATTTTCATTTATTTCTCAAGATAATTTCCATTAATCTCGATCCATTTTTCCTAATGATGTCCTACAGCGGTTATGTCAAACTGATAGGCCGATTTGTCAAAGTTCTCGAAATAGTCATTTACAGCGTCGCTGATTTCATTGTCGTTCACAAATATTTTTCCACCGAGACATTTTTTGAAATTAGGAATGAAGTAGAAGTCGCTCGGGGCGAAACCTGGCGAATAAGGTGTGTGGGCGAGTGATTCGAACTTTAATTCATTGATTTTAGCCATCGCAACAACTGATGTGTGGGTTGTTGAATTGTCATGATGAAACAGTACTTTCCTTTTCGCCAAATTTTGTCCGGTTTTGATGTGAAACTTCTACGGGCGCGTTAGGAAGGGATAAAATCATACGGAGTGTCACAAAAAACGTTAACATGAACATAGCCGCGAACGAAAAAGATGGAGCGAATATATCTACATGAGTGCGAGAGAGAGGAGATATACTGCGCTGTGGAATACGGAGAGAGGGAACACTGTCACTCTCTAAGCAGTTACTGTATGTAGCATTATAATGCGTCACGAGTATACAAGGGCTTTAAACTGTAACTCCTAATAATGTAGCCAGAAAAATGTAGCCACAAGAAACGTTACTATAAACATAACCGCGACCGAGAAAGATGGAGCGAATATGACTGCATGTGTGCGAGAAAGAGATAGAGGAGAGCCTGCGCGCAGAGATATTGCATTAAGAAATACGGAGGGTGAAGGGGTGTCAACAGTTACTGTACGCAGAATTATATTGAAGTTTCCTACATAAAAGTAAAGAGCTTGCAACTGACACCGAGAAACCACCACAAATCATTTTAGATTACAATAAGACCAAAGGTGGTGTTGATATAATTGATAAAAAAGATAGCTTGTTACACTTGTAAAAGGAAAACAAACAGATGGTCAGTTGTTGTGTTCTCTAACATATTAAACGTGTCAGTGAACAATGCATTTGTGGTTTTCACTAGTGTTTTCCAAGATTGTAACATCAGTAAACATCATAGACGCCGGCTCTTTATCGAAACACTGGGTGAATCTTTGATAAAAGAGCATATGACTATACGAGTTCATTCCCCGTGATCTCTAAACTGACTCTAAACAATCTAATTTCTCGTTTGTAAATGACCATTGAAGCTGATGGAGCTTATTTTGATTAAATATATTTTGTTTTGTTAAAAATATTGCGTTTTGATTCTCACTTACAAATTCCGCAATTTTATATAACCCTAATATATATTGTCGAACGCGCTCCACATTCCAGTACTGTGAAAAAAGCATCAACACCTTTTGAAAAAAAAAAAATTTCAAACACAAATAAAATATGCTAACTTAATAATTTTTTTAATATAAAAAGTAATAGTCCACAGTACGTAACCCCTTATTTTCATTATTTACTACATATTTGAAACTTCATGAGCGGCTTCATTTTGACGAGTCTACCACACTTTTCTTCTGCGAAAATTCTCGGTAACGCTACATTTTCAAATTGCAAAAAATAACAAAATTTGTGAAAAATAACAAATTATAGAATAAATGAAACACATAATGACATTTTAAAAAGACTCTTATTCTCAGAAAATTCCTTGATTATAAGAATAATTTTTATTAATCGAAAATTATCGTTTGAAAGATATTTATTTATTCTATAATTTCTGGTATTTTATGCAAATTCTGTTATTTTTTGCAATTTGAAAACGCAGCGTTTCCGAGAATTTTCGCAGAGGAAAAGTGTGGTAGACTCGTCAAAATGAAGCCACTCACGAAGTTTCAAGTATGTCGTAAACAATAAAAATAAGGGGTTACGTCATGTGGACTATAATGAAATAGTAACTATAAAGTTCCATATTTTTTTAATTCAAACTAAAAATAAAGATACAGCATGCAATTAAACAAGAAATTCAGCGTTTCGACCATGCAAAATAATAATAGTACCAATGAAAAAAAATCCAAATTCATTTAGTCAGAAGTTTTATAAAACATTTTTTTTTCAAAGCCAATTAAAAAGAAATACAAATGTCTAAATTCAGTATTTTTTGTAGCCTTTATTTTTAAGAACAGCTGCGCAATGTCGCAGCATGAGATCAACTAATGTTTGCTGAAGTGGAATAGCTTTCCATGCAGACTGCACAGCGTGCCACAACAACTGCTTTGTATTTTTAGACTTTACTTGAAATACGCCCTTTTTAACATCGATAAAAGGTTTTCGATAGGGTTCAGATCTGAAGACTGAGCTCGTCATTCCATAACTTGAACCTTACTTCTTGAGAAAAAATTCTTAGACAATTTGTTAGTATGTTATGGGTCATTATCTTGCTGCAAGACCAATTTAAACAGCATATTCCATTCGATATAAGACAAAATTACTTTTGTATATATATATCTGCATAAACTTAGTACTCATGATGGATTTAATCCAAAAATAATTGAATTTATGCCATTATAAGAAAAAAACATTCTAATCTGTTAATTTTCCATCCACCATGTTTAATTGTCTTAACTGTATACTTTGGTCTACGAACAAACGTCCTTCAGTCAGGAATTCCAAATAAGATAATTTTAGACTCGTCTGTCCAAAGAATATTCTGCCATTTAATAAGTAGGAAATCTATGCGTTCTTTAAAAAAATGTATTCAATTTGTTACGTTATATTATATTATGTATTTTTATGTACGATTTTCTCTGGAACATACCGCATAAAAAGAGATTTGATTTTATATATATATATATGTATATGTATGTATAATATTCCATTATCTTGCACTTCTGCCATATAGAAAAGAATAAATGTAAACAATGTTTCGTATATTCGATACACGAGTTTTATTTATTTCCATTGCTTTCTTATCCCGTTTTTTCTGTAAGCAAAATGCGTGCCGAGGATTCTTTGGATATGTATATTTTTTTGTTGCAAACTAAACACTATATTTTATACGTTGTCGTCAGCAGTTTTCGTCTTGTATCGACCATCTGTGTGATCCGGGATTTGTTTGAATGTGTCAAGGTGACGCTAAAGGAAAAATTCTGGTTTATGGTTCGTGTCATTCGGACCTGTGCTCGCTAAAAATAAACTCTTCCGTGTTGTGGCTTTACGAATAGTTCCCAGTGCGTTGGGTATGTGTTATTTTTTTCGTGTATGTGTATGTGCGTGTGTGTGTATCGATGCATTTGTAAAATATTTCTAACTTTTTTTATGATCGTAAGGATGTGATTTGTATTAATATTTTTGAGCAATAGTTAATAGTTTTATTTCATGCTTTTGAAAATTTGTTTTTTTTTTTTAAAAAAATACTGGTTAATCTAAACACAAACTCCGTTTAAATTTGAACGTTTTGTATTGTAAATTTACAATTTTACATTGTTTTTTTTTTTTTAAGAATGTATTAAAAATATGTACATTTTCATATTTAAATTAAAAAAAACATATAAATTTTCTAATAGAAATTCACAGGAATGTGATTATAAAATCACAGTAATTTCTAATGGTATTGTACAACTGTATATGTACCAAGATGACAAAACCGCAGCGATTCGTTTTAAAAAAAGCTACCTTACCTACCCAGACACACATTGATATATGGTTCGATTAGAAACTGAATAACATTAAAGTCTTTGTATTCAAAACAATGAGAAAATATTGGCTCAGTCTGTTGAAATTACCAAATTACAGGTACTTGAAAATATGTTTTGAGAATTTGAAAAGAATAGACTGATATTGATTTATTTTTTGAGAGTTTGACACAGCACAGTGTTTCTAAACACATTAAAACACAATAAAAATACAGCAGAGATGTATGCAGAATGAAATACGAAAAATAACTATTATAAAAAAATATCTGTTAATCAACAACTCTTTGCTATGTTTTATTGATGGAATTGCAACTATCCGAACACACTCATTGATTGTCGAGCTCGGATCGATACATTGATGAACATTAATAAATGTTCTTTCAACAATTTCTTATATTTTGCAGACTGCAACATGTTGTTGACAAATGAATCTATGCTAAGATTCTAGTGATAAGAAAACAAGGCAGAAAGAGTGATGATCCAATAAATTATAAACCGATAATTCTGTTATCTACAGTGAGTTGTATTCGAGAAGATCATACTAGTGCGATAGAGAAACAGGAAGAAACTGCCGAGAAGATACGAAAAGACCTGTTCGACTTCAGGAAAAGACATGCTACGACGTACAAGTTGGTGAGAAGACCAGAACATGTCTTTAAAGTAAATTAGAAAGAAGTGTCAACAGGCATGATTCTGTTAAGCACAGAGAAAGCATTCTAAACTGATGAGCTGATTAACACTAAACCTACCGACACTTCTTGTCTATCTATTCCTACCGTGCCCAGTCAAAATAACCTGTGATTAAAAAAGTTATTGTTTTTATGATTGAACGTAAATAATAGTTAATTTATTACTGAATTTATATAAAATGAACAACTTTCATAGAATGACGACCCAAATTTATTTTTATATAATTTCAATTATAAACTTGAAAAGAGAAAAAAAATTGAACGATACTTATATAGTTCATAGTCCCCATACACGATGTATATAGGTATATGTACGTACACGTTATCTCTAAATATATAGATAATATTTATCTTATTCAGCTTCACTGCATTTTTTACAAATTATTTTGTTCTCAAATGTACATTTGCCGCACACATATTTTTCGCATCTAGAACATATTTTCGTACTTTTGTAATCTCCACAATATTTTACTTGACAAGTTTTTCGTACGTACGAATCCGAACTTCTTGATGGTTTTGGTACATTTTTTCTTCACGCTATTCTTGATACGCAGCGCCAAGTTCTGTAGCTAACTGGAATAAAAATTTTTGCCTTGAAATTTTTTCACCCGTTGTTTCTTTATACAAAACCCAGGGATTTATTCCAGCTAGGTCCAGAATATTGAAAAATACCTGGAGGGGCCACCTAGAAGATTTCGACTTCACACTGTATTTCCTTGCCATTTGGTCCGCTACATCTCATCAAATATTATATTATTATAAAATCTGATCGTTTCCAGTATTCGTTTGTTACTTTTTTCCATTTCTATCTATTTATGCATGGAACTTAGTACAAGCACTTTTTTTCTTGGTTTGCTTTTATACACTGTGAGAGAAATATGATTTGATTTATACAGTTTGCTTGAAAACAGTGTCATTTTGTCTTTCCGCTGTTTGGCTAATTAGGCAATTCTCGTTTATTTTCACGGATTGTTCCAACAATGGTAGTCTTTTTTGCAAGTAGTTTTGTGACCAGTGAAACACTCGTAAAAAATTATCTATTGTTACGTTCCTTCCACATCCTGTGAATGGTTCCATAAGCTTTAGAACAACGAAATCTTCAAGTAGAATTGAATATTCTCTTCTCTCATCCTTTTACAAACTGGGAAATCTATTATTACATACTTGCTATTGACGTCACACGCTAACCAGAATTTTACGCCAAACTTGTTGTCTGGTTTATTCGGCATATACTGTGTAAATTTACACCTAGTCTTCGATGGAAGCAACTGGTCATCAACACTAATGTATGCACCTGGTTTATAACAATTTTGGGCAACAACCGTGAGACTGCCTTTAGTTTGTACTGATTGTATAGATTTAGAAGAGTAAATAAAATATTTTCTCAAATAGATCGGTCAAATAGACCGGCCGCGGTAGGTAGGACAGACTACATATATTTCTTAGAAAAAATAAAAAAAAGTAGAAGTAAATACTGAAGAATATATTTTATGTATATTTTAAGAAAAGTCTTAAAGTTTGATAG
The DNA here is from genome assembly GCA_034766995.1 of Acanthacorydalis orientalis. Lineage (NCBI taxonomy): Eukaryota > Metazoa > Arthropoda > Insecta > Megaloptera > Corydalidae > Acanthacorydalis > Acanthacorydalis orientalis. Next base: position 55,941,461 of record CM068313.1, read on the forward strand.
CGATATGATAACGTTTGAATATGTGTAAATTGTACAAAAGTTTCAAATGGTCAATTTGACCGGTAGCGATAGGTTTAGTGTCAAGAAATAAATAGAGAGTAATATATCAAACTATATAATAAGAATCATTGATGGGTGTTTCAAAAAATGAACTTCCACGCCGAAATTAAAGAAAAGAAATCAACGAAGATGATCACCGCCGGAATGTTTGAAGAGTCAATTCTGGTGCCAGCGTTATTCAATTATTACATAAATTACATTCAAACGAGGATAGATACTAACATAGCGTTGTATGTAGACGACACAGAAAGAAACACCGGAGAAATAAAAAAAAGATTACAGAAGATATTGATTAAGCAAAATTAATACTTGAAGAGATGAAAAATGTAAGTAAATGAACCCAGGACGGGATCAATATTCAATTTTCAATATTCAATGTTCTCAAGTGAAAGAAGAGGCAATCCGAACAAATAAAAAATAAATAAGACAGAAGTGGAATGGAAAGAATCAGTAAAATGTCTACAGTGACTCCCATAAGTATTCATACTCCAATCGCTAATACACTTTTTGATTCATAATTCATGAAATAATAAAAAAATATACATTGTCATTAATTTTGTTGACAACTTGTGTAGATAATGTAATGACAATTTGAACAGAAATAGATAAAAAGTATTCGAGAAACAAAATTATATCCTAGGCGAGCTCACAAAATTACACCACACAAGTACTTATGTCTTTAAACTGAACATAATAATGTTTGACTTGTTAATGTTTAAAAAAAAATAGTATTTTGTGGGACCACTCTTAGGCCCGATTACTACTTCCAAACGACTTTTCATACTCTTCATTATTTTTTGTGTTATATACATACATGCATATGTACATATATATATATATATATATATATATATATATATATATATATATATAATAGGAGGTTGCATTGAAAGCCGCTGTTTGCCTGTAGATGACTCTAGGTGCGTATGACAGATGTCTACGGTGCAGTGACAGATGTCTCTTATGTCATTTTGAAGTGTAAACAAAAAGTAATTAAGAATATAAGAAAAAAAATGTAGTCATCAGACGTCATCCTTTGTTTACACAAGTGTTTTTCTATAACCGAATTAAAATGGAACGCAATGAGTGGTTTTTCCGATGTGTACTTCTACACTACTTTGATTTGAAAAAAAACGTGCAGATGAAGTTCATCGATTGCTTGCGAAAACTTATGGTCAATCTACTCCATTGGAAACAGTAAGTATAGACTGGTTTAAAAGATTCAAAAGTGATGATTGTGACGTTCACGATAAACCATAGTTACGTTAATCGAAAAAGTTAGAAGATGAACAAATGCAAGCTCTATTAGAAGAAAAAACTACTCAGCTCAGCAGCTCGAAATCGATAAATCAACCATTTCATGACGTTTACAAGCCATAGGAAAGATCCGTAAAGAAGGAAGATGGCCGCCACGTGAATTGATCGAAAATGTCATAGTTAAATTTTTAAACATCTCGATTTCTTTACTTGCAAGGCATAAAAAGGAGAGTTTCTTATGGCGCATTGTGACCGGTGATGAAAAATTGATCTATTTAGACAACTTGAAACGCAAGAAATCATGGGTTGATCCTGGCCAATCATCAACGTCGACACCAAAGCGAAACATCCACTGTCACAAAGCAATGCTCTCTATTTGGTGGGATGTGGAACGTATCGTGTATTATGAACTGTTGAAATCTAAAGAAAAAATCATCACCGAACGTTATCGACAACAATTGGAGCATATGAATGATAATTTGATGCAGAAACGGCGATTAGTGGCATCAAATCGCCGAAGAGTGATTTTTCTTTATGACTACGCTTGACGCCATGTTGCTACAGTCGTGAAAGAAACACTGATGAAGCTCGAATAGGAGATTCTTCCGCACACAGCGTATTCTTCAGACCTGAACCCAAACGAATACCATCTGTTCCGATCGATGGAACGTGCTTTGGAAGATATACATTTCCATAACAACGG
>CM068313.1:55945980-56010980 GCA_034766995.1 Acanthacorydalis orientalis
GTTTCTGCTCACCGGGGACTTGAATATTGATGCGTCGAACGATCGTTTGAAACAATTTCTGAACGACAAGTTTAGATTGGTCTAGGCCGCGGATTCAACGGACTTCACAACTTTAAAAAATATCACTATACGAGGTCAGACAATTAAGTAATGCGACAAAATTCAAAAATCGAGTAAAACTAAAAAACTGAGACACACTGAACGCACTGTGACAGGGAGCATTGTCGTGATGCAGAACCCAAGTCTTCGCGATCTCTGGACGCACTCTGAGCACCCTTTTTCGTAATTTTTCGAGCACATTGCGGTAGAATACTTGATTTACGGTTTGTCCAGGTGGTACGAACTCTTTGTGAACCACCCCTTTGCGGTTCGCACTTGAATTGGCCTTCCGCTCCGCGCCTCGTCTTTGACGCTCTCCCGGCCTTTTTTAAAATCGGCATGCCACCAAAGCACCTGACTACGACTCAGGGCATCACTACCATACACTTTAAACACTTTTTCATAAGTTTCTGTCGCGGTTTCGCCGAGTTTTGCACAAAATTTTATCGCGCACCGTTGCTCTAAATTTCTCTGTTCCATTTTCGTGACATGCACTACTCGTGCGTTGTTACAAAACACTAAACAGCTGGCGAAGAAATGATCGTACGAGGGTGGTCAAGGTCTCAATCGAGAGAGTAGGGATCTGCTATTACGGTGGCGGAGTTACAGGTTCGCAGTGTTACCACAGGCCGAGAAAAAAAAATCGGTCGCATTACTTAATTGTCTGACCTCGTAGACTTAACGTTCTCTAGAGATATAAGTGTAACATGTAAGTCTTACATATCGTACTTTTCGTAACGTTGTCCTGTCTTTAACAAAATTTTACAAATTAGTCAACGTTGTGAAAAATAAATAAAAAAATATTCAAGTTTGTTGTGTTCATTTCTTTCTTACCAACCTTACAAACACTACGCCCCGACAACACCGCTTAGGTAGGACGTTTTCCGCCAAAAACCTCAGCGGTAGGGACTCGACACTACCTACCAATTTTTTTTGTATGTTTAATGTATCAGAACATAGTCGTTTCTCAAAGCTGAACAAAACGTTCCTGCAATTTCGACAGCAAATTTTTCAACTAGAATTCGAAAAGCATTCAATGCCTTATATACGGATTTTGGGTTACCATCGTGTTCAGTACTGCTTTATGAGGTTATACCAACTGCTTGTTTAAGACATTTAACGGATTTTAAATGTTAAGGTTGGCTTTTGTTAAACTTTGGGGCAAGTGCTTTAGGCTCCGAGATGATTGTATCAAAAAATAAAGTACTGTTTGAAACTGAATCTGTTTTTTCTAACATCGAACCAAGTTACTCTTTAAACCGTCCAGGTACACTTGAAAATGTTGAAAGACGAAACCGATACTAGAAGAAAAATGAGTAATAGTGACTTCAACGACAAGCATCGTAACTTCAAATCTAGGTACATAGGACCGAAACCAATTACAAGTCATAAAATTTTATTTGACAACTGAATGGCACTGTCAGTTTAGTAAAAAAATAAAGTTAACATCTATTTTTATAAATCATTTTCATTCAACTTTTCTCTCGGATGACTATCAAATAGAGAAAGAAAACGCGACTATTTTTAGCAATAAGACCAGTATTGACTAACTACCGTAAATAAACAATAGTTTAATATTAATTCAGTTTCATACTTTGACAGTTACAGTTTGGCAAGTTGCCCTTTATACATTTTTATTACTCAAATGCGAAACGACAATGCGAAATTCACACTGTAACGTTCTTGCGCCACTTGCATACGCAATAACAGACAAATAAAAGAAACAGGATGACGTGTAACACTTTTGATGGGTTGCCAAAATATCCAGAATCTTATTTGAAGCTACAGAGCAGTCGAGTTCTCGTTTCTAATAAGATTAACTTGAGTGGCGGTATTGATTTACGTTCTTATTTACTATTGATCTCATGTTTTTATCAAAAGTTATCGCTTGATAATTTTCCGCTATGAACTTTCTTCAGTCCGAACAAAATATAGGAAATGTGTGCGCATCTGTATGTATCGATGTATGTATGTGTGTTTGTTTTAACGTGCGGTTATTCGTGTAGACCAGTACAGTCGTAAAAGATAGTTCACACATAACACGACCGTAATTTGGACTGATGAGTGGATTAGAAACCATATTCGACGGGTCTCGTGTTCTGTGCGAACGCTCTTCACCCTGTGTGATCCATTTTCTGTCTCTGTTACTTGCATTCAGTTAGATTTCAGTCTACCTTTCATATATTTATTGCGTATACGTTTTTCCTGTGTGAATTTGACACTGCATATAATATCATTTTAGTACCTGTATGTTCTTCGAATTCGCTATGATCAGTCTTTTGTGAGGTCAACTGAGGTCAAATGATGAATGGTGAAAATGTAAGATAGCATACGTACAAATATATATATATATATATATATATATATATATATATATACACTCAAACCTGTTTTTGTGCGGTAGATAGGGACCGCATAAAAGAAAACGCATAAAAAAAAATCGAACAAAACTTCACGAGTAGCTATAAAATATAGTTTTCGGAACACAATTAAAAAATATTTTTTTTATGCGGTGAATAGGGACCGCAGAAAAAAAGTATCACGTTTAAAATAACTTAAAATCTTAGGAAATAACTAGCAGTTCATCTGTGCAGCAGAGAACTTTATTATCCCATTGCGGTACAGGACAGATATGCGCGCCCTTATACCTGACTTGAACGGTACCGCAATTTACTTAGAAAGTAACATTCAAATTACACTGCGTTATTTTGCTAAAATTCAACAAAAATAATAAATTTATTGAAATTTTCATTTACCGCACAAAAAAAAATCGCATAAAAACAAGTGCACAAAAAAAAATCGCACAAAAAAACACCGCACAAAAACAGTGTTTGAGTGTATATATATATTAGGTAACCAAGAATTTTATGTTGTTGTTATAACGTGTAATAATTTCAAGAATTGTTTACACTTGTTATCGGACAAAATTCCAAGAATTGTTTATCAGTAATATTAGTATGTGTTTTAAATGAATCTCGAATTGTTCACTTTGACTTAAAAAAATAATTCTAACCCTTAAAAATGTCGGTGAAAAATAGTATAGTACGTGCGTGTTTGCTTTATGAATTTAAGTTTGAGACTAACACTGCAAGAAATTGTATTGCGTTTGAAGAAAATACAGTTACATCAAGAACGGCCACGAGATGATTTGAAAAATTTTCTGCCGGGGATGAATTTATTAAAGACGAGACCAGATAAGGCAGACCATCAAATTTAAATATCGACGAATCGGAGACAATGATTGAAACAAATTTCAATTTAACGTGTCAATAGCTTGCAGAATTGTTCAAAGTAAGTGACGAAACAATACGGAAGAATTGACACAAAATAGGAAAAAGGTGGAAATAAGGAAATGGGTGCCACATGAATTAACTCCCAATAACAAATTACAGCGTCTTACAATCTGTACATCTCTTATTTTCCGACTAAAATCAGACAATTTTTGGATCAAATTTCGACCACTGATGAAAAAAAGATTATTTATTCCAACTACAAACGTACTCACCACTGGATTTCATTAGGTGATCCTATCCCACAAAGTCCTAAATGAAAGTTAACACCGCGAAAATTTCTTCTCTATGATTGGTGGACTTCAAAAGGAATTATTCACAATAAATATCTATGAGTGGATCAAACTCTTACGGAAAACATTTATAATGAACAACTTCAACGAATACACAATGCATTAAAACAAAAACAGCCAGCACTTGTAAATCGTAAAAAAGTTTTATTTTTGCAAGATAACGCACGACCACACGGTGTAGTAGAGACCGGAACAAAGATTATGAATTTAGGGTGGGAGATCTTCCCACATGCCCCGTATTCCCCAGACATATCTCCATCAGATTATCGACTATTTTTATCTTTGGACAATCATATACGCGGTAAACAGTTTAATAATGAAAAAGAATTAAAAATGGAGGTGTCTATATTGTTTGAAAATAAAAATAATCAGTTTTATAAAAATCGAATTTATAAATTATCTTCTCTCTGGGAAAGAGTTGTTCAATACGAAGATGGATATTTTAATGAATAAAGTTATTTTATGTAAAAATACACAAGAGTTTTTTTCTCAATTCAAAAATGACAGAACTTTATTGATTACCTAATATACGAGTATATATATTATGTATGTATGTATATATATGTATATATATATATATATGTATGTATGTATATATATATATATGTATGTATGTATATATATATATATATATATATGTATATATATATATATATATATATATATATATATATATATATATATATTTAAACACATGTATGCAAAAAATAGCAGTGCACTTACTTAGAAAAGTAATATTTATATTTCTGCCACTTTCTTATTTAAAATTTATTGACATGCGTTTGAAAACACATTTTAATGTTCCAGTATTCGATTCTGTGTGATATCCTGCCGTTTGGAGTTTAGTTGTCAAAAATTATCATAATTGTTTCTGATAGCGTAAGATTTACATTCTCCCAAATAACAGCAGCGTTTAAATTTATATCTAAAAGTTAAAATAATAAAAATCTTTTTAAAATTTCTCTTATATTTTTAATCTGAGCTAGACTGAATTTATTAAGTTGATACGAAATTTAGTGAATTCTGTCTGTTTTAAGTTAAAATTGGCCGTGGAATGGATTGCATTGAATTAAAATTATTTCTAATGAAAGCAGTTGCTGTTAGAAGGTAAAACTTACAAATTTATTGAACAATTTGTGTGTTCTAGTAAAATGATTGCAAATGCTAAAAAGTGGATCCAACACCAGAAATATGAGGATGGAAAAGGAAAATTAGAGAAAAGAATGTAAGAAAAATAATTCGGTTAGCACAAACTAATCTTTTTTGGACGAGTTCGGAGATGAATCAGGAGATCAATTTAAATGTGGACGCTTTTACAATTAGGAGGAGACTTACAGAAGCCAGATTATTCGGCAGAAGTCCAAAAAAGGTTCCACTCTTAAAGCGGTAGCGTTTGAAAAATAGGATAAAATTTGCAAAAGAAAACCTGCATTGACTATCTGCTAAATGGCATTATGTTCTGTGGACTGATGAATCCAAGATAATTTTGTTTGGCAATAGCAGAACAAAGCAGTATATTAGAAGTCCCTCAAATTGTTCATACGATCCACGGTACACAATAAAGACCGTAAATCATGGCGTTGCAAAAATAAATGTATAGGATTGCTTTTCTTGCTACGATATTAGTCCGTTATACTGGATTAAAGAGACAATAGACGCAAAAGTTTATGTTGATATTATGCAAAATGTTATGTTGTCCTATTCTGAGTAGAATATGTCACTTAAATGGCTCTACATGCAGGAAAATGATCCGAAACATACAAGTAGACAGGCGAAAATTGGTTTTCGGTTAACGAAATTCAGTAATGGAGTGGTCATCATAATCTCCTGACCTAAATCCCATTCAAATCCTCATGCAGATGTTAAAAAGCAGTTTTTCAATCAAAACCCAAAACTGTTAATGAGTTATGGGAAGCAGTGAAATTTGCACGAGCGTCCATTCCCTAGGAAAGGTGTAGGCAATTAATCGATACTATGCCAAGGGAATGTTCAACTGAGTTGGCTAATAATGGCCACACAACACATTACTAGATTATTTTATTATATTTTATATTTAAATTTTACTTTTAAATATAGATGATACTGGGAAAAACTGCTATTTTTTTTTCAACATTTTTTTTTATTTTTTAAACTATAAAGACACATTCTTTAAATGGGAAATATAAATTTAACTAATATTTTTACATAAGTGAGATAAATAAACAGGGGTTAATATAGCAACAAATATTTGAATTTATAATCAACAGAAAACTATTTGAGTTCATCCATAAAATCATATACAAGACACTGCTATTTTTTGCACACAGGTATATATATATATATATATATATATATATATATATATATATATATATATATATATATATATATATATAGGGAAGATTGGGTCTCGTTGGAAAGGTTTTTACTCTTCATTTTTTATTATCATTGTAATTATTTTTTCAATTTGAACAATACTGAGCACGAAAGAAATTCTTCGGAGTACAATTCCTGAAAGTCTTTAGAACTGCAATGAAAAATGTTAAATGTTACAGATTTTTATATAAACCTCTGCAAGCCCACCAATCTGCCCCGTGTACGGGGCAGGTTGGCGATAAATTTGGATTAAATTGATTGACCGTGATAAGAGAAAGTGAAATCGAAAAGCGTTTATTAAATTTTAATAAAAATGTTTTACAAAGTTATTTGACAGACTATTTTACATTTTTCCTTCCAGTTTTCGGCGTCTGGGCACGGTTCTTGCTCGACTTCTGTTTTTTCAAAGGATTGTTGTAAATTACAGGTTCAATAATATAAATAAGACGTTCTATAATTAAATGGAGAAGGGTGTATTGATATAAATTACATGTTTAATAATACAAAGAAGACATGTTATAATGAAAAACATAATTCTTTCAGATATCATCACAAATTATCTATCAAAACAATGATCATCTTTGAATCATTATGAAAAATAAATCACCGTAAACAACGATATGAACATCTTTCACTTATAATGATGAAAATTTTCCACGTCTGTCTAACCATTCATATTTAACTTTTTATTCTATAGAATTTACACACTGATTGTAAGTTTAAATCAACTGGATTATCAGTATATCCGTAGACGTGGCATATTGAGGTTAAATCTTACAGCCCGATGATTAAATTCTATTGAAAAGTACGATTGCATTATTTGATTTTCAATTTCGTTCTGTATACTCTGTCATCACCATATAAATAGTATTCGCTTCTCGAGCGCATTATCAATTGCATACATCGGGATGAACGTACGAAGAATGATGACGAGTTATGTACCATTCATTAATGTAGAATTAAATCTGATTTTTTTTAAAGAGTTTTTATTCTTATACGGGTGGTTAATGTCTAGGGAGTTTTTTTACACGGTGGGTTAATGTCTGGTGTGGGGGGTGCATAGAGGTTATTGTGGGGTTGGATATTGTCCGGGGTGTTTTGACCAGGGGGTAATCACCCAGTTTCGATATATATATATATATATATATATATATATATATATATATATATATATGTACAAGTGTGAGTTGGTGCAGCAAACATATGCAGATCTTCTTTAATGTCACAACTGCACGCACTTATTAATTTAATAATAAGTGTATTTTATTTTAAGTAATGAATCAATGTAGATCCGATTCTGAATTGTGATGTGTTCTATTGTGGACTGACACAAATTTCAAACTCAACTGGTTTCATTGACAGCATGTAAAAGACTGTCCAAAACCAGTGTCTATCAACACTATCCAGCTATAACAATGCAATATGCTTTCGTAGGCACCGGCCAGGTTGTCTACTGTTTTTAATTGTTGAATACAAATTTCTGACGTCGATCACACATACTCGGGTCATAACAATATATATATATATATATAAACATATATATAAAATAAAAATTATTCACAAAAAGTACAACGTTGCAAAAAATAATCTATGTATGATATTTATATACTAACCTATTTATATATATATATATATATAACTACTACGTTGCAATATATATATATATATATATATATATATATATATATATATATATATATATATGTGTGTGATCATAATTATATAGCAAAATGAGTTTTAGAAAATATGTTTACTGTTTCATTCGCTTCATGTATAGGCTTGTAATTGCCACGTGGGCGAGCGCAGCTACTCTGGCGGGTGGTGAGCGCAGAGAGCAGAGGGCGAAGCCCGCTAGTATATATATAACTATATATATATATATATATAAATATATATATATATATGTATATGTATATATAGCTATATGTATATACGAGGTCAGACAATTAAGTAATGCGACAAAATTCAAAAATCAAGTATATTTAAAAATTAAGGTACATCGCTGCGATCCCCTTCAAAGCAGTTCCCTCCCGCATCTATACACTTATTCCAGCGAGTTTTCCAGTTTTCGTAACAATTCTGGAACACTTCTTGTGGGACCTCTCCGAGTACCCTCGTCACAGATTCTTGGATATCTTCAACGGAGTCAAAATGTCGACCTTTGACGAATTTTTTCATATGGGGGAATAGGAAAAAGTCGCAGGGTGACATGTCCGGTGAATAGGGCGGTTGTGGTAACGTTGCGATGCCTTTAGACGCCAAAAACTGAGAGACACTGAACGCACTGTGACAGGGAGCATTGTCGTGATGCAGAACCCAAGTCTTCGCGATCTCTGGACGCACTCTGAGCACCCTTTTTCGTAATTTTTCGAGCACATTGCGGTAGAATACTTGATTTACAGTTTGTCCAGGTGGTACGAACTCTTTGTGAACCACCCCTTTGCTGTCGAAGAAGCAAATCAACATGGTTTTCACTTTGGACTTGCTCATTCTCGCCTTCTTTGACCTTGGTGCTCTAGGGGACAGCCACTGTTGGCTTTGTCGTTTAGTTTCGGGGTCATATTGAAAGAACCAACTTTCATCACCAGTAATAACTCGATCGAGAAGAGTAGGATCACTTTCAACCTGCTCGAGACAATCTTGCGCACCGTTGCTCTAAATTTCTCTGTTCCATTTTCGTGACATGCACTACTCGCGCGTTGTTACAAAACACTAAACAGCTGGCGAAGAAATGATCGTACGAGGGTGGTCAAGGTCTCAATCGAGAGAGTAGGGATCTGCTATTACGGTGGCGGAGTTACAGGTTCGCAGTGTTACCATAGGCCGAGAAAAAAATCGGTCGTATTACTTAATTGTCTGACCTCGTATATATATATATATATATATATATATATATAACTATATATGTATATGTATATGTATATATATATATATATATATATATATATATATATATATATATATATATGTATCATTATCATAATCTTCAGCTTTTTTCAATCCATTGCTAATGATTGCCTCTTCTAAAACTTTCCAGTTCAAATGATTGAATGATCTTTCTTTTCTATAAATTTCCAATCAATTTTCTTATTAGACAGAAACTGAAACAATTTTATAATAAATCATTTCAATGATACTTCGAAATCCTTAGAATTTCAATGTCTTGCAGTGGATGTTATTTTAGTTGTATAACATTAAAACATATTCACTAAAAATTTAAACAATAATTTATATAAATCAGTAATATGGTCGAACTAACCACATATAGAAAGAAAAATCAAAATTCTGCACAAAAAGTGATGAGTACGTAACATCTATCCTGATAAGAATTGATAACAATTATCCTGAACATGATATCTGATGCACAAACGAAGAAAAAAATCTATTCATTTTTTATAACCCGTATGCAGAAATGTTTTCTTTTTCTATAAAAAAAATATTTTTATTTTTGTTTATTATAAATAATATTATTATAAATAATTTTATTTGTATGTCTGTACGATTTGTGTGCAGAACAGCAGAAAGAAATATTTCCTTTACGACTTATTATTTATTGTAGAATGTACAATAAACGTTTCTGTGTGTCTCGATATTTCATACCCGAACAAAAACATTTGGCTCTTCGCCAATGAATAAAACGTAACAGCGTCACGTCTAACCATCGTTCTTTTCACATATACATTTCTCTGTAATTCAAGTCTCTGATCAAATGATATATCTCATGGGGCTTGTCATTGACGTGCAACTAACGAGATTGAAAAATCACCTCGGAATTTCCAACCATTGACTAAAGTAAAAAAGGTAGCGGTCTAGTTAAGGTGCGACACAGGTGAATAGCATCTAGTGTGCCATTAGAAGACATTTCAGTATATATGTATATATATATATATATATATATATATATATATAATATACATACATACATATATAGATGTTTTCTTTTTTTAGAAAAATCAGAGAACGTCACACATACATACACGCGTGTCTTTGTCCTCGTTATGTGCTGTTGGTAATTTATTTCATTTTCAAACAGTAATAATGAGTTTTTCTCATTTGAGAATGAGACAAACTTTATAATATTACACTGAATATAAGGCAAGTTTTTTCACACAGATTTTCATTAACACATATCCGACCGGTCGACAAAAATCCGTCATTTCACACCCAATCGCCAACGGCCAAATGATGAAAATCCGTCACTTGTGTCTTGCAGTAATGAAAGATTCCTTTTTTAAAATCCAAATAAATTGAAATTAATTTTTTTTACCAAACATAGACGTTTCTATGCACTAGCTATTTTTAGCATACATATGCATACATATATATATATATACATATATATGATAATCTCTGATCTCTGAATTCAGTTCCACGATACATTCGTCAGTTGTTACAAATTTATAAGAACCCTAATAAATAATCGCATTTCAATAAACATATTTACTTTTTAAAACGCAATCAAAAATCACATGAATAAAATAGTATTCTTTATGAATAGAACGATTGTGTGGTTTCCTTGAACTGAGTTAATTAATATTTAAAAATGAATCTCGACGAAACTGGTTAAGGTTAACATTATTCGACACGAAAATGTTTAAATTTCATGTACGTAGCAGCATGTGTTTAGAGATTCTTGTACGAGAATCGATTGTGGTCATGTCAACACGAGCGGCCACGACTTTTCATAACTTATTTATGAGATAACATTTCGTACGTGTACTTTTTTCTGTTCAGTGTGACGAGACGAATATGTCTGTAGTTGTGTTCGTTAAAAAGTCTAATGAAATCAAATATGCGCCGATGTCTCATTTGAATAACTGCGAGAGGGACATCCGAAATCGACGATAAATCTATAGACAGTTTTCTAGTTTATTTGTTATTCATAATTCGGTACTTAAATTATTTTCATTTTATGTAGAATCGATTAATGTATTCGATCTAGAATTGTGTGCCGATCTAGTTTTTATTCCCTCTGTGATCAGATATTGAACAGGATTAGAATATTCGCAAGGAAATGGTCTCATTCATTTTTTTGGTTTACAATTTACTGATTTCTCATGTATAATTTATTTAATCCCCGATCAAAATTTTTCATGTTAGAAAAATATTAAAAACATTCTATTAATTTCTTTCTTATGCAAAATTAGAAAACATTGAAAGCAATTTAATGAGTAATAATTTCATTTAAGCTTTTCTATACATTCTTCCAATATTATTTTCAGTCTAAAATTTGATATTACAAACGCCATTTGAAAAGAAGGCATTTTAACGAAGGACAGAGTAACCACAGTACCACAGTACGTGACCCCTTACTTTTATCGTTTACCACATATTTGAAACTTCATGAGCGGCTTCATTTTGACGAGTCGACCACACTTTTCCTCTGCGAAAATTCTCGGTAAGAGCTGCGTTTTCAAACTCGTGATTCCGAAACATGTCAATTTTATAATGTTACATAATGCAATGATCACATACTTTTTTTGCAGTGAAATTGAAAGATAATTTGATAAAAAATATGAAACAAAACTTGACCTACAGAAACAATCCGGCGACCGATAAGTCTACCACCTGCTACATGTTGAAATAACGAGGTTGTGTTTTGTGATTACCATAGGTTTACCTTTCGCAAGATTGTTTAATAAATAAATGTCATTTTTACGATAACCGGTATGGTGATTACCACGTGTCTGCCAAAAATCACACGTGATAGATGAGTATACGAGGGTGGTCCCAGAAGTACCCGGCATGACCTAGAGATGACGGTAGCTGTTTGAAAAATATCACTGTATTAGAAAGTACACAATCTATAAAGCATATGTTTCAAGTTTGAGGACGCCACGTTGTTTAGTATTTGTTTGGCAGCCATCAATAGTGAACGTTTTCAGTGAATTTGTGAAAATGGAGAAAATTGGTCATCGTTACGTGATACAATGCTTTTATTTGAAAGGCCTTAGCCTAACCAATATAAAATCTGAACTGGATTCTACTCTGGGTGAGTCTGCTCCTTCGTTTACAACAGTGAAATATTGGGTAGCAGAGTTTAAACGAGGCCGTACGAGCTGCTAAGACGAGCATCGCAGTGGTCGACCAAATTAGGTGACGACTCCAGAAATGGCGAAGAAAATCCACAAAGAGGTACTGGATGATCGTCGACTGAAAGTGCGCGAGCTAGCAGACATAGTAGGCATTTCAAAAAGTGCGGTACATCGCATATTATCTGAAAATTTGGACATGAGAAAGCTGCGTGCAAGATGGGTGCCGCGTTTGCTCACACTCGAGCAAAAACAGTGCCGTGAAGATGTTTCAATTGAGTGTTTAGCGAAGTTTCACAGCAACAAAGCAGAATTTTTGCGCCGTTTCATAACCATGGATGAAACATGGCTCCATCACTTCACACCCGAGACAAAAGAACAATCAAAACAATGGACTGAAAAGGGAGAACCGGCTCCAAAGAAGGCGAAGACCGTTTCATCTGCAGGCAAGGTCATGGCGTCGGTTTTTCGGAATGCGCGTGGGATAATTTTCATTGACTATCTTGAAAAAGGAAAAACTATCAACGGCCAGTATTATGCGAACTTATTGCAACGTTTGAGCGAAGAAATCAAGCAAAAACGGCCGCATTTGGCTAAGAAGAAAGTGTTGTTTCATCAAGACAATGCACCATCTCACAAATCCGTTATTGCAATGGCCAAAATTAATGAATTAAAGTTTGAATTGCTACCTCATGCACCCTATTCGCCAGATTTAGCCCCCTCGGATTATTTTCTGTTCCCAAACTTGAAAAAATGGCTCAGTGGTCAAAGATTTCCCAACGATGAAGAAGTGATGTCGGCAGTTAATGGGTATTTTGAGGAGCAAGACAGTTCTTATTATAAAAAGGGTATCGAACTTATTGAACATCGCTGGGAAAAGTGTATAGAGCTGAAAGGAGATTATGTTGAAAAATAAATATATTTTTTTCCAAAATTTTTGTGTTTTCTTTGTTGGGTCGGGTACTTCTGGGACCACCCTCGTATTTTATCACCGAATATTGCCGTGTCCGACAAAAATATTGCGCCGTATTGCCAGTCCGACAAAAAAACGCGTTTGAAAACGCAGCGTCAGCTGTTGTGCAGGCGATAAACAAATTATAAAATAACAGTGCATGGAGCGCGGGTGTGCAGGGAGCACAATCAGAGCAGGAGACATTCTGGTGAATTGAATGTTACATAAAATATATATTAATTATGACTTTTGTATTATTTTGTTATTATTATAATTAGAAAACTGTGATCGTTGATGGTCATATTTAATTTCGGGCACCAATAAAAACATGCCCGACATATATATATATATATATATATATATATATATATATATATATATATATATATGTATGTTTGTATGCATGTGTGTGTGTGTATGTGCGTGTATGTATATATGTATATATAAACTCCATGAAAAATAGAGTTATTGTTTTACAGACATTCTGAAATATTTCAAGTAAAATACTTTATACATCTTTATATATATATATATATATATTATATACATATTATATATATATATATATATATATATTTATTTACAGACATTCTCATATATTTCAAGTAAAATACTTTATACACACACACACACACACACACATATATATATATATATATATATATATATATATATATATACTTGAACAGATAATATGAAAAACTTCTCAATTTAATTGAAGATCTTTATGTATCAAGAAGCTTATCAATTCATGCCGTCGCTCTTGTAATAAGCTTCGAGACCCTCTCTATATTAGTATGGTAACTGTAAATAGGTCAATGTCGTACATCTTTTCAAAACTGCTCTCTTTTATTTATCCGCTTATTCATTCATTTCTATAGTTTTCAACTGACTGAGAATAAAAACGAGCGCTTTTATGTACGGTCTTGTGCCAGCCCTTGTCTGGTACTAACACAATTATTTATCTTTATAACTTATATCATTATAAAGTTAGGGCTCTATATCAACTTTTAATAAGTATCGACTATGTACTTTATTATTTACAAGGTTGAACTTCAAATTATTTTAATAAACGAGTCGTCGATTTCCGGTTCGATTCTTTAGCTTCATGACACACGTTCATGAACTAAAAAAAGATTATGCAGTGTGCACAAATATAAAAAATATCGAAAGGGAGACGTTAAACAAGGACATGTTGTGATATTTTTACTAACAAATCTGGGGGATTGTTTTGTCAAGTATCATACACTGAAAAATTATAAAAAAATTATTCCTATTTTGTCAAACTTAATTTTATATACTTGAATACAAAGTACTTATTCCTACTACAAGCAGAAATAAATATTTTTATTTAAAATTGTCTCTAATTGTTAGATACTTATCCTTAAAATGATTCGAATGCAAAGGGTTAACATATACTCATATTAGTTTTATATATATATATATATATATACACACTACAAGTCATAAGTATTCAGTTACTTCTCTTTCTATATACCAATGTCCTATATCTCGGGTGTAATAATTTATATGCTTAATTTATATATATATATATATATATATATATATATATATATATATATATATATATATATATATGTTTGTTGTAATGTTAAACATACAGATTATATATAAAAAGCATAAATACTAATTTTATATTTAAATATTGGACTCATGAATGTGTCCACCCAACTGTGGTTTTGACTTAACCGCAGTTCAATCAGAACCACGCACAACAATTTTAGAGTTTGCACAGAAGTTAATCGTGAGTCATCCAACAGTTCTTATTCACTTAAAACAGCTAGGAAAATAAATAAAAAGATTTTTCTGCCAACCTAAAATCGGGTAACCAAGAAGGTTCTATCGTTTTTGAATTTAGAAAAAAAAAACTTTATTCATCAAAATATTCACCTTCGCATTGAGCAACCCTTTCCCAGCGAGAACATTATTTATAAATTCGATTTTTATAAAACTGATTATTTTTATTTTCAAAAATGTAGACACTTCCATTTTTAATTCTTCTTCATTATTACACTGTTTTCCATGGATATGATATTCCAAAGATAAAAATAGGCGGTATTCTGATGGAGATATGTCGGGAATACGGGACATGGGGAGGATCTCCCATCCTAAATTCTTAATTTTTGTTCTGGTCTCTACAGCAACGTGTGGTCGTGCGTTATATCGCAAAAATAATACTTTTTTACGATTTACAAGTGCTGGATGTTTTTGTTTTAATGCATCGTGTACTCGTTGGAGTTGTTCACTATAAATCTTTTCCGTGAGGGTTTGACCCACTCGTAGATATTCATGGTGAAAGTTCCTTTTGAAGTCCACCAATCATACAGAAGAAGTTTTCGCGGTGTTAACTTTTATTTAGGACTTTGTGGAACAGGTTCACCTAATGAAAACCAGTGATGAGTACGTTTGTAGTTAGAATAAATAATCCATTTTTCATCAGTGGTCAAAATTTGATCCAAAAAGTTCTCTGATTTTAGTCGTGAAATAAGAGATGTACAGATTGTATACACTGTCAATTGATATTGAGAGTTCATTCGTATGGTACCTATTTACTTAACGTCCACCTCTTTCCTATTTTGTGTTAATGCTTCAGTATACTTTCGTCACTTACCCTGAACAATTCTGCAAGCTGTTGACACGTTAAACTGTAATTTTCTAAACCATTGTCTCCGATTCGTCGATATTTAAATTTGATGGTCTGAGTGAACTGGTCTCGTCTTTAATGGATTCCCCCCCGGCAGAAATGTTTTTAAACTATCTCTGGGCTCTTCTTTATTCAACTGCATTTTTTCCAAACGCAGTACAATTTTTTTTTCAGTTTCTCTAGCGTGTCTCAAACTTAAATTCATAAAGAAAACGCGCACGTACTACACTATTTTTCACAGAAATTTTTAAGTGTTAGAATTATTTTTTTAGTTAAAGTGAACAATTAGAGATTCATTGAAAGCACATACTAATATTACAGATAAATAATTCTTAGAATTTTGTCCGATAACAAGTGTAAGTAATTCTTGGAATTATTGTACTTTATAACAACGACAGAAGATTCTTGGTTATCTGATTGATATATATATATATATATATATATATATATATATATATATATATATATACGTATGATTTTATTTATAAAAGAGAATACAATAAATAAATGTGTTGGTAATGTACAATGTTACTTTGTTCTAATTTATATTGAGAGATTATCATGCACCGAGTTTTTATTGAATGTTCGTTCACTTTATCCATTTAAATAAAAAACGAGAAGCAAAATTCCAATTTTCAATTACTATAAACGCTGCACTTATTAAGATGTTATTACTCGATCCTGACATGCTTGAATGATTACAAACTACATTATTATTGTTATCATTACATTTACAGGCTAGTAACAAACTTTAAACGTGATAGATACAAAAGTTAGTTATTCTAGTACATTTTGATTATAATTCACTTATAATATTTTTCAATATCTACATATTTGTTTATTTCTTACGTTATTCTATTTTTAAATTTTATTTTAATATCCAGTCTTTTGAAGTAATGCCTTAAAAATTTTTCTAAATTGATCACAGGAACTGATTCCATAAATACACTGATGATAGTCTGATTGATATTGGGAAGTAAGATTTCTCTTAATAGTTTCAGCCGTTTATAATCTTTTGGTATATGAACATCATATACTAAAATTATATATATTATTATTATTATTATTATAATTATATATTTCATTATTATTTATATTGTTTATGTCCCCATAACAAAGTTTGCATTCTTTGTTTCTTCACTTCTGTTTCAAAGACTCATCTCCACCTACCTAACCTAAATTTTGCAATTATTCTTCTTTCTGATCTTTTTTATTTGTGTATAAAGGTCGCCTCTTCTTCTGTTAATAGCAAAGTAGTAAAAAAATCAGTAAAGGATTTGTATTTACATCTTTCCACATAGTCTCTACTGCCTCATTTCTCACCCCTTCTATTACAAACTATATAGCAAAACCAAGAAATATTTCTCCTATCACAAAATGTACAATAATACATTAAGTGCTTGAAAAAACTTAGACAATATCTATTTTTACTTCACCGTTGAAATTTCCCGAAACCACTTTTTTATGAAAAGTCTTGCTTTATTCAATTTCTTATGTTTCGAGTAATTGATTTATTATTTAAACAATGGAAAATATACTATAGATAATAATTAAACACATTAGTAAGATACACAACTAAGTTAATCCGAATTATACCAATTTATTGGAGTCTTTGAACGCTTATAAGCGGTAATGTGTATATATATATATATATACATATATCTAGAAAGAGATAGAAAGTCATTTAAATTCGTTTAACCCTATGCACTCTAAGTTTTTTCCTATGAGGAGCCAGCAATTTTGTAATATTTTTAAAGAAAAAACCAAAAAATCGTTTATATTATACAAAAATCCAAGATAACTTTTTTATTTGAACATTTCATACATTTTTACATGTTAAAAATATAATATTTAAACCTTAAGCTTTATAATTTTATCTGGTGTGTTATTTTACAAAGCACTCATCGAGGTGCATTCCAGGTTGCTCTGGACAAGTGTGACAAAAATATCCTGTGTGGTGCCTCTTGCCTTTTTTTTGTTCTTTCAGAATAGACTTTACAATCTTTGATCTTACCTGTCAGCATCACATGAATTTTTACATTTGATCGGACCCTTTTATTGAACAGTAGCGCGTTAGCCTATGGATAAAAAGGGAAATTGTCTGGGGATTTGCGTAGTCAATTTATTTCAATATTCTCTTACGGATATAAAAATGTACATGTATTTATAAATGATAAAAAAATAAAAAGTAATAAAATTAGTATCGAAATATTTTTAGGTGACATTGTTGTAAAAAAAAACAATAGAAATGTATTGAAAAAATAAATTATTATAGTAACGTAACATTACAAAAAACAAAACAAAAAAATCCGAATAGAAGAATTGAAACCGAGACCTCCAGCGTTTCGACCACCTTGCTTAACTAACTATAATATGCGTTTATCTAATTTATTTGCACGGAGACTAATTACACGGTATTCATGCGTTGTCTTGAAACTTTGAGTAATTTTTTCTCCCGAACGGCGAAAAAGTACATCAAAGAGTTAAGGGAACATAAAATAGGGGTCATTACCTACCAACCCACCGACCCTCGACCGATTCGAGTTCCCCACGTTAGCGTCCTCTCCTTGCAAGCTAGTTTAAAAGCATTTTTAGCGAAAGAAATAAAATGTTCATTGGTTGGTCGTAAATGGGTTAAAAAACTGAATAATAATTAAAATTTAAAAACATTTAGCCATGTTCAAATAACTGGTAATAATTTCTGAACATTTTTCCAGTTCACCGAATTCATCTACAAATAAAATCAATGACCGACAGTCAACCGTTTTGTTTGTTTCTATTTTACGACGCCAATAACCTAAAAAGTCGTTCAACTCAAGTAAATGATTGAAGACGATAATAAAAACTTGATTAAATTGTCATTCAGTGCTTTTAGATTTATGATTCAAGTCTAGATTTAATTAACACTCGAAATAAAGTGTTCGATCAGTATTTCTCTATCAGCTTTGAGTATGAATTCCCAGCTGGCTGTCGACTAGGGAATTTTTCAAGTTTTTCAGAAGTGATCTTCAGTTAAACTTCAGAAAGTTCTTGAAATTATTTGTAACAATGAAATCGATCGACGGTTTAGTACCGGAGTACAAAATAAATTCGGTTGTTGGTTATTAAAACGTAACTGATTGGTTGTAATAAATTCTAAATAAATAATCTTTTTGATAAGAAAAATAAATTTAAACATTCAATTCAAAGTCGTCAAAAATAGAAGAATAGAAATAATAAAAATTAATATAAATTAAGTGTTAAAATTAGGTTGGTAGAAAAATAATTGCGGTTTATGACCTTCAAATTCATATACATTATTATCTGTGAAGCTGGCATACAAAGTATTTAAAAAAACAAAATAAAAATTGTTCCAAGTAGCATTTATACAGTTCTAGAGTTCCTGAAAAGGGGAAAAAAAGTTCCAATGATTAAAGACCTAAAATATACAAATAAAGTTTTTTGGTTGCCAACTTCATGCAGCATGCAAAACAATTAAAAATGCACATTTCTACGACTGTTCTGATCTTATCTAGAATAGTTCTATAGTTCTTGAAAAGGATAAAAAAAAGTTCTATTTATAGCTAAAATAGTGAAAATAAAATTTCGGATATCTGTTGTGAACTTCGCATACAGTGCTAAAAAAATAAAATAAAAATTGTACCAAGTATCATTCATATAGTTGTAGAGTTCCTGAAAAGGAGAAAAAAGTTCCAATCATTAAAGACCTAAAATATGCAAATAAAATTTCGGGCCACGATCTTTCATGCAATATACAAAAATTAAAAATGTGCATTTCTATTACTGTTTTGAGCTCAATAGTTCTAGAGTTCATGCAGGAAGAAAAATAATTACAAATTTGGCGCCAAAAACATAGTTCATTTTTTTTGATAATAATTGGTGACGATGCTTTGCTGGTATCAGAGCAACTGCAATCCGTTGTGTTTAATTAAATACTATATTTAATGAAACTTGCAATGAAACTTTCATTGAAAAAATTTAAGGTTAGAATTCAGGCAACAAAAATCTAAATTATTTTCCTACCAACTTAATAACAATGAAATCCATCGAGGGCTAATATCGGAATATAGAATAAATTCTGTTGCTGGTTATTGAAACGTACCTGATTTGTTAAAATTAATTTTAAATAAATAATCTTTTTGATAAGAAAAATAAATTTCAAAATTCAATTCAAACTTGTTAAAAAGTAGAAGAATATAAATAATAAGAAATTAATACAAAACAAATAATTAAATAAATCAAAACATAATTAGTTAATGACAAAAGATATATTGTTTAACGAAAACACTTGGATGGATATTCGGACAATTTTAGATATGAACAATAATTATATATAAAAAATTTCATTAACAAAGTAGTTTCAGCACTTTCAGCGTCATCTATAATGTCGCGCATAAATAGAATCGTTCAAGTGCCATCCTCTTAGCTAGCCAGATGGAACAACAAACAGCACTCGGCCATTTGATTGATTGCCACACAAAATAGACAGATAAAGTGCTGGTAAACGAGAGGAAGTCTTTAACATCATCACAGATAGATATTGCAATTGTCTGTTCGACAGGTGACAATTATTTCATTCAATTTATTGAATAGAAAATTTGAAATAACCATGTATATATATATATATATACACACATACATATATATATATATATATATTTATTAAATATTTCTGATACCTAATATCCAAATAATAATATTAAGAAAGGAATTATTGTCTATACAAAGGAACTTTTTCACTATTTTTAATCTAATTTTCAAAAGTATTTTCAGTATATTTGTATTATTTTGGTAGGAAAATTGTTTACAATACAGAAACTTGAAATTTCAGCGCAGATTTTTTTTGTGACAGATTTTTGCTGTTGCTTATCAAGAGATGGTAGAAGAAAACCTATAACGAAACTACAGTTCCGGGAGTCTTAAAGACCAGATAATCAGTATATATCTTCGGATGTAAATGTTGTCATTAAATTGCAACCAGAATGTTAATCTTAACTTGCTGTCATTATCTGGAAAAAATTGCAAAAAACCCAGATTTAATCAGGGAACACCTCCTCGCCTCTTCCCAAAGACATAAAAAAGATAGGTAAAAGGAATGATCAAAAGAGAAGGATAGGAAACGAATACCAAGTCAACGATATTCGGTCGTCGGTCGGTCCGAGGATTGTCATCGTCATTATGAACTGCGCAATATTCTCAATAAAAATAGTACGATTGCACGAACCTATTCTTGCGCTTGTGTTTACCCACCTTGTTCGTCATGGGAACAAACTTGGGTTGGCGGAGTCGCTTAATGAGATGGTTTCCGAGCAGCTTATGCTTATAAAAGTTCAGGATTAGTTTGTGAATGAACTGTGCAACCGTATCTATGTTGGCCTCTTGTGTAGCCGTGGAAAAGCATTAGTGCATGCTTAAATACATCTGCAGAGCTTTGTTCTGCACTCTGTCTAGTATTGTTATGTTATCTGGAGAGGTATTCTGCCATATCGAAATAATTATGGGTCTTATACAGCATAACTTTTTGTCAGTGTCTAGACCTTTGTCACTGGCCAGTAGGCTGTACAGGCTGCGGTGGCTCCGTGCGCTTTCCGGCATGCAATCTGCATGTTAGTATTGAAGTTTAATATGCGATCGAGATCCACGCTGAGGTACATGACGGAATCCTTCCAGGTAACTTTTACTCCCTTGAATATAAGTCCGGTCAGCCGCACCCTCTCTTTCTTTCGCGAGAAAATAATGCCTTCAGTTTTTGTTTCGTTTATCTTTAGACGCCACTTATGTAAATGGTCGGCGATGGAATTGAGGAACGTTTGCAGGCGCCGATTGATGCAATTAAGTGAAAGGCTATTGACTAAGATAGTTGTATCGTATGAAAATAGTGCTAAATGGATATCCTTCGCAGACGGTATATCATTAATGTAATAATTAAACAGGACTGGACTTAGTATAGAACCTTAAGGAATACCTGCTGTAATCTGTCTTGAAATCGAGAGAGATAGACGTCGACCTGGAATGTTCTGTGGCTTAGATAATGGTTAATGAGATAGACTAGGCACTCTGGTATGTGGTACTGAATGAGTTTGTATACTAGTCTATCATATTAGACAGTGTCAAACGCCTTCTCAGTATCAAGCAGAGCCATGAATATGTGATTCCAAAGTTCACCAAATCAGAAAATCGAAGACATCATCAAATTCATACACAGTACTTTATTAATCTATATCGTCGAGGGAGCAAATCTAGTCGATGCCAATTATGACAAAATGCCGATGATTTTGAGCGGAGGCTTTAACGTTAACTTTTCTTCTGATACTGCCCTATCTCATTAATTGAATGTCTCCTTGCAAAATTGAATTTAAATATTGTAAATAATCCTAATGTAGCAACTGCGAGATCAGGAACTACAATCGATGCAGTGTTCTCGAGATTTCTAGATAAATTTCAGTCAAAACTTTTTATATCATATTTTAATTATCATAAACTGATTGTCTCATTTTAAGAATATGAATAAATCGAATCAGAATAAAATTATGTTTTCCAATATAACATGTCTTCTTTATATTTATTAAACATGTAATTTATAGCAATGCACAATTCCCCATTCAATTATACAATCTCTTATTTATATTATTGAACCTGTAATTTACAACAATCCTCCCTTTCAGTACATCTACATAAACATACAGAAGTTTCAATTCTATCGTGTGTACATGAGCACACACACTTTTTTTTCAGATAACGAGTGCAGAGCCCACGTATCGAGCTTTCACGTGAATTTCAGCTTCCTTAAACGCCGAAATGTAGTCGATCTGTTAACGTTGAGTGTCTCGGCAAACTTTTTCTTCAAAATTTATGAGTTATTGTCAACTAAAGCGCCAACAACATCTTCGCCCATCTCAGTAGGCCGTCCAGAGCGGGGTGATCATGGAGGTTGAAATCACCATGTCGAAATTTAGCAAAGCACTTTTTCACAGTTGGAAGTGATGTTGCATGGTCCAAATGATCCTTTCGAGTATTTTTTGTCATCGCGCCGACGGTTACTCCTTTCCGAAACTCGTACAACATAACGTGACGAAAGTGTATCTTTTCGCTGTCCATTTTCAAAAATTTTTTTTACACACAAATCGAATTGACACAAATGCGTCTGATGTTCCAGTGACAGCCGTGACTGTTACCTTTCAAACTATATATAATATAAATACATTTCAATGACAAGCGTCGCCATGTCACACTCTTAAAACCACCTATTGAATCGAATACGAACTTTTGCACTGATACAATATATATAATTATATACATATATATATATATATATATATATATATATATATATATATATATATATACACATCAAATGACCAAGAAAGTTTTTTCGTTTTTGAATCTAGAAAAAAAACACATGTATTTTTACATAAAATAACTTTATTCATCAAAATATCCACCTTCGCACTAATCAACCATTTTTCCGGGAAGAAGGTAATGTTTAAATTCCATTTTTATAAAACTGATTATTTTTATTTTCAAAAAATATAGACATCTACATTTTTAATTCTTCTTCGTTATTAAACTGTTTACCACGCATAGGATTGTCCATAGATCAAGGAATACGGGGGATGGGGGAGGATCACTCCCAAAATTGATAATTGTTGTTAAAATAAAATAAAACTGTTTTACGATTTAAAAGTGTTGGCTTTTTTGTTTTAATGCATCGTGTACTCGTTGGAGTTGTTCACTATTAATGTTTGCCCTGAGGGTTTGACTCACTCGTAGATATTCATGGTGAATAATTCCTTTTGAAGTCCATCAAACACAGAGAAGTTTTCGCGGTGTTAACTTTCATTTAGGATTTTGTGGGACAGGATCACCTAATGAAAGCCAGTGGCGAGCACGTTTGTAGTTGGAATAAATAATCCACTTTTCATCAGTGGTCAAAATTTTATCCAAAAAGTTCTCTGATTTTAGTCGTGAAATAAGAGATGTACAGATTGTAAGACGCTGTAATTTGTTATTGGGAGTTAATTCGTGTGGTACCAATTTACTTAATTTCCAACTCTTTCCTATTTTGTGTAAATGCTTCCCTATTGTTTCGTCACTTACTCTGAACAATTCTACAAGATGTTGACACGTTGAACTGGAATTTGTTTCAATCATTGTCTCCGATTCGTCGATATTTAAATTTGATTATCTGCCTAATCTGGTCTCGTCTTTAATGGATTCATTCCAGGCATTTTTTTAAACCATCTCTAGGTCGTTCTTGATATAATTGTATTTTCTCCAAATGCAATATATTTTTTTTTGCTGTTTCTGTAGTGTTAGTCCCAAATTTAAATTTATAAAGTAAACACGCACATTTTACACTATTTTTCACGGACATTTTTTAGGGTTAGAATTATTTTTTCATTTAAAGTTAACACAGTTCGAGATTTATTTAAATCACATGATAATATAACTGATAAACAATTCTTGGAATTTTATCTGATAACAACTGTAAACAGTTCTTGGAATTATTGTACGTTATAACGACAGAACTTGCTTGGTTACCTTATGTATATATATGTATATATATATATGTATATATATGTATAATATATATGTATATATATGTATATATATATATGTATATATATATATATGTATATATATATATATATATATGTATATATATATGTATATATATATGTATATATATATATATATATATATATATATATATATATGTATATATATATATATATATATATATATATATATGTATATATATATATATACTCATATATATATATATATATATATATATATGTATATAATACATAATACGATATTATATGTTATTTCAGTTTTCATTTATCATGAATAAATAAATATTTTAAATGTGCATAATAAAATGGAAAATTGTAGATATTGCATGTCGTGCGAATCTAAAAATAATTTCTATCTGAATATAAAATCAAAACTAAATTCTATATATAAATATGTATGATAGCGATTGAATGAAAGAACAAATAGTAAAATGCCCCCGATACGTTACCCTTGTGTGCGATTCGTTTTCTTGGTGAACCACAATTTCTGTCATAAATTTTATACTTACATACACACACACTTATGCATACATACATACATACACACATATACATACATACATATATACTTGCATATATATATATATATATATATATAAATTTTATTACTAAATTGATTTTCAATTGAAGGTACGGTTAATAGATTGATTCATATTTGTATTTAAATGAGCCTTGCTTTCTGTTTACCTTTAATGAAATATTTAAAAGCAAATTGGTATAATTTGAATATGAATAAGTTTCCATTTTTTTTTGGTACGGAATTAAATACTTTCTTTAATTAGATTTTAATCATCTTCGTTCATGTGTTTATATGCATTTCACACGCACTGACGTTTGTTTTTAGAATGAATTACAAGGAGCCACTAGAAATATTTACATGAAACGGGACTATTTTCTTAATGAAAAGTATGAATAAATTTGTTATCGCGCTCAATCTGGAACATGTATTCGTGTAGAATTTACTTTCGACACGTGCGTTTATTTACGAGAATATTTTCCATCAGGCCGGTAGGAAACTAATTGCGGCTTTGATTTTATAAATTCTAACTTCGGTTCGTAATGGATTCGTTTTATGGATAGTATTTTGAACTCTTCTTGAAATTTTAAAACACATTGCTGTTAAGATTTTTATTTATTAGGTTGATAGGAAAATAATTGCGGTTTTAGTTTACTGAATTCTAATCTTAATTTTATTCAATGAAAGTTTCATTGCATCGCGTTCATATTAATATCATTTTAAAGTACATTTTTCGCTCTGCAATTTGATAAAATCGATTTTGGTTTTATTATTAATTTTACTCCAAATTCGGCTATTGAATTAAAAATGGAAGAGAAGCATATAAGAGCATTTTTCTATGATTTCACAGCGAAAATTCTAACTAAATATATTTTGATTTATTTAATTACTTGATTTGTATTAATTTCTTATTATTAATATTCTTCTACGTTTTAACAATTTTGAATTGAATTTTGAAATTTATTTTTCTTGTCAAAAAGATTATTTATTTAGAATTTATTTTCGACAAATCAGGTATGTTTTAATAACCAGCAACAGAATTTATTCTATATTTCGATATTAACCCTCGATGGATTTCATTGTTATAAAGATAGCAAATGGATTTCATTGTTAAGTTGGTAGGAAAATAATTGCGGTTTTTGTTGTTTGAATTCTAACCAATGTTTTCAATGAAAGTTTCATTACATTGTGTTCATGTTAACACTAAACGTACCGACACTTCTTGTTTACCTAGTCCCACCGTGCCCAGTCAAAATAACCGGTGATTAAAAAAGTTATTGTTTTTATGATTGAACGTAGATAATAGTTAATTTATTACTGAATTTATATAAAATGAACAACTTTCATAAAATGGCGACCCAAATTTAGTTTTATATAATTTCAATTATAAACTTGAAAAGAGAAAAAAAATGAACGGTATTTATATAGTTCATAGTCCCCATACACGATGTATATAGGTATACGTACGTACACGTTATCTCTAAATATATAAATAATATATATCTTATTCAGCTTCACTGCATTTTTTACAAATTATTTTGTTTTTAAATGTACATTTGCCGCACACATATTTTTCGCATCTCGAACAGATTTTCGTAGTTTTGTAATCTCTACAATATTTTACTTGACAAGTTTTTCGTACGTACGAATCCGAACTTGTTGATTTTTTGGGCACATTTTTTTCTTCCCGCGATTTTTGATACGCAGCGCCAAGTTCTGTAGATAACTGGAATAAAAATTCCTGCCTTGAAATTTTTTCACCCGTTGTTTCTTTATACAAAACCCAGGCATTATTCCAGCTAGGTCCAGAATATTGAAAAACACCTGGAGGGGCCACTTAGAAGATTTGGGCTTCACACTGTATTTCCTTGCCATTTGGTCCGCCACGTCTACACCAAATTTTGTATTATTATAAAGTCTGATCGTTTCCTGTATACGTTTGTTACTTTTTTCTATTTCTATTGATTTATGCATGGAATTTAGTACAAGCACTTTTTTTGCTGGTTTGCTTTTGTACATTTTAAGAGAAATATGATTTGATTTGTACAGTTTGCTTGAAAACAGTGTTATTTTGTCTTTTCGTTGTTTGGATAATTTAGACAATTCTCGTTTATTTCCACGGATTGTTCCATCAATGGTAGTCTTTTTTGCAAGTACCGTTGTGGCCAGTGAAAAACACGTAAAAAATCTGTTGTTATGTTCCTTCCGCATCCTGTGAATGGTTCCATCAGCTTTAGAACAACGAACTCTCCAAGTAGAATTGAATATTATCTTCTCTCATCCTTTCCCAAACAGGGAAATCCATTATTACATACTTGCTATTGACGTCACACGCTAACCAGAATTTTATGCCAAACTTCTCCGGTTTGTTCCGAATATACTGTGCAAATCTACACCTAGTCTTCGATGGAAACAACTACTCAACAGTAATGTATACACCTGGTTTATAACAATTTTGGGCATTCTCAATAAATTGCCCCCATATTGCAGATATCATAGCAAATTTATTGGTTTGTAAACGCTGGCTTCTTTCGCTCCTCTTATCAAATCGTATAAACCTCATAATTTCAGTGAATTCATTTCTGCTCATTGTTTTTGAAAAAAAGCGGGTACCCAACTTTTTTTCCATAAATATGAGATATCTAGATTTTTGCCTCATGCGCCGAGAGCATATAGCAGAGCAATAAATGCATCTAGTTTTGTTGCATTTAGTTCCCACTTAGTCCTCAATAATCAAAATGCTTCTTCTTCTGTACATTTTCTTATATGATCCATTATAAGGTGATCAATGATAAGAGAAAATGCAGTCTTTACTTGTCCTTTCATTACATGTAGTTTAGCATATCCTGTCGGACCAGACACATCTCTAAAAATATTATGAACTGGTGTCCTTCCAGGTTTGTGATTTCCGTCTATTTCTTCCCAAACTGTTCCATCAGACGCAGTTTCGATATGTTGATTCTCTACGTATGTGTCTGATTATACAGATTTAGAAGAGTAAATAAAATATTTTCTCGACCGATCAAATAGACCGGCCGCGGTAGCTAGGACAGACTACATATATTTCTTAGAAAAAAGAAAAAATAAAGTAGAAGTAAATACTGAAGAAGTTATTGTATGCATATTTTAAGAAAAGTCTTAAAGTTTGATTGCGATATGATTACTTTTAAATATGTGTAAGTTGTACAAAAGTTTGAAAACGGTCAATTTGACCGGTAGTGGTAGGTTTATTTTAATATCACTTTAAATTGCATTTTTCTGTCTATATTTTGCTTCAAATTGAGCTATTGAATTAAAAATGGAAGAGAAGCAAATAAGAGCATTTCTGTATGATTTCAAAACGGGTGGTAAAGCAACAGATACTGATCGTAAACTAAACGATGCTTTTGATTTGGGTACTGTTAAGAAATGTACGGTGCAATGATGTTTCTAAAAGTTTCATGCTGAAGATGAGAGCATAGAAGATGTATAAGGTCACAGGAGTTCTTTTTCTGTTCATAACGACCAACTGAATGCGTTAGTTGAATCAGAACCACCCACAACAATTCGAGAGCTTACACAAAAATTAGGCGTTAGTCATCTAACAGTTCTGAACCACTGAAAACAGCTAGGAAAATCGAAAAAAAAATATATATGACTTAGAAGATCATGAATCGAGAATTATTTTTCTATCAATCTTATAGGATTGTTTTCATTTTATGTACAGGAATTTTCATCATAAATCATATTGATTCAATCAGGACTTATTTTCCTTTGTACACACATACACAATACGTTTATTATTGAGTATCCTGGAATAGAAATCTCGGCAGATGAAGAATATCTGGATTAGTGTCATAAAAAACTATCTATCTATTGTATAAATGGGTTTATAAACTATTTATACATTTTTGAAAATTCTGTATATATATATATATATATGGGTGATTCAATTTCGGCTTCCACATAGAAGTATTAGAAGGTGGCGCAAGGGTTAAGTACAGTCATGTTATTGATTATTTAGTATTTTAGTTCAGTTCAATACTAAAATACAATTGAACTAAAATAATAAATGGGGGATAATATGTCTTTTTTTAATTTTTGTGTTTTTTTAATATATTTGTGTGAAAGCTTAAGTTAAATCGCCATATATATATATATATATATATATATATATATATATATATATATATGTATATATATATATATATATATATATATGTGTATATGGGTGATTCAATTTCGGCTTCCATATAAAAGTATTAAAAGGTGGCGCAGGGGTTAAGAGTAGTCATTTTATTGTTTATTTAGTATTTTAATTCAATTCAAAACTAAAATACAATTGAATTAAAATACTAAATGGGGTATAATATGTGTTTTTTTTAATTTTTGCTTTTTTTTAAATATATTTGTGTCCAAGCCTAAGTTAAATCGCCGTATATAAATATATATATATATATATATGTGTGTGTATATATATATACACACATACATACATACATATATATATATATATATATATATATATATATATATGTAAATATCCAATAGTTTGTTTCTTTTGGAGTCCTGTTCTAATGTTACATAGTCATATAGACGTTTCATGCTGTTAGATATGTACAATTTACTGTTCAAATCAATCACAATTTAAGCCGATGAGTATTCTGCATATAAATTAACCGACAAATTGACAAAAAAAAAAAACAAAAAAAAAGAACGCGTAACCGTCGTCGACTGAAGGTAGTCTCCGTTCCGTCACGTGTGCCACGTGCGGAGATACACACACATTCGCCTAAGACAAACATTATTGATCGGCATCGGACTAGTAAAAGCTCGAGCACATGTTTACCAATTCAGAATGAAGAAGGGAAGGTCATTTCACGAATGGATTTTTTCCCAGTTAGCGTGACTTCAGAAACTCATATTAATTTATTGAGCCTATAAAGTTTATTTTTAGATGACACTGGTCGTTTTCGTTCAGTTTGTTCACCGCAATCGATATATAGAATTGTCATTTTTATTGTCGACAGCTCTCATTGTTTCTAAACGATGGAACATTTAATGTAAATGTAAAACGGAGTCTATATATATATATATATATATATATATATATATATATATGCATATATTATTCTGCGTAGGAAGTAGCATTTTATTTATTCAATTGACATATTTTCATAAAATATTCTTATATGTATGACTAATTTTCAAATTGGTTTAGTATATTAATCTAAATAGACAGTAATTTTATATTTAAATGAAATATGCTTTTTATTGTTTCAGCATTTTTTTCAGTCACGTGTTTCTGTAGTTATGATTTGTTTGTTAGTTTCTTTTATTAAATATTTACATAATTTTATATTGTATTTGCATATATATATATATATATATATACATATATATATATACATATATATATATATATATATATATATATATATATATATATATATACTGGATTAAAAAAGTCCCCATACACTTGTGATAATGTTAGTTTTTTGTTTGTGATAACCATAATAATGTATTTATTATGGAAATATGTAGATTACATATATTTTGTAATCATACAAAGAGAATCACACAAAGAAAATATTATATTATTAAACAGTACAACCGATAAACAAGTTACAATAATAAAAGTCCGTATTTGAAATCGAAAAATGTCTCCATACATTTAATGGGCACAGAAATTGTTTATTAAAATACATGAATTGTATTAGTCTCTTTGAAACATTAGTAACTTGTTGAAGCACCCTTTGCATTTATCTCCTTCAGCATTCGTTTTTTCATTCCATCTTTACATTTATTTGTTACATACGAATCGATTGAATGATAGATGAGCTCAGAACAATCGTAGAAATACACATTTTTAATTGTTTGTATTCTGCATGAAATTGGCATCCAGAAACTTTATTTGCATACTTTAGGTCTTTAATGATTGGAACTTTTTCCCCTTTTCAGGAACTGTAGAACTGTATGAATGCTACTTGGAACAATTTTTATTTTGTTTTTTTTTTTTTTAAATACTTTGTATGCCAGCTTCACAGATAATAATGTATATGAATTTAAAGGTCATAAGCCGCAATTATTTTACTACCAACCTAATTTTAATCACTTAATTTATATTAATTTCTTATTATTTCTATTCTTCTATTTTTGACGACTTTGAATTGAATGTTTAAATTTATTTTTCTTATCAAAAAGGTTATTTATTTAGAATTTATTACAACCAATCAGTTACGTTTTAATAACCAACAACCGAATTTATTTTGTACTCCGGTACTAAACCGTCGATCGATTTCATTGTTAAAAATAATTTCAAGAACTTTCTGAAGTTTAACTGAAGATCACTTCTGAAAAACTTGAAAAATTCCCTAGTCGACAGCCAGCTGGGAATTCATACTCAAAGCTGATAGAGAAATACTGATCGAATACTTTATTTCGAGTGTTAATTAAATCTGGACTTGAATCATAAATCTAAAAGCACTGAATGACAATATAATGAAGTTTTTATTATCGTCTTCAATCATTTACTTGAGTTGAATGACTTTTTCGGTTATTGCCGTCGTAAAATAGAAACAAACAAAACGGTTTATTGTCAGTCATGGATTTTATTTGTAGATGAATTCGGTGAACTGGAAAAATGTTCAGAAATTATTACCAGTTATTTGAATATAATTAAATGTTTTTAAATTTTAATTATTATTCAGTTTTTTAACCCATTTACGACCAACCAATGAAAATATTATTTTTTTCGCTAAAAATATTTTTAAACTAGCTTACAAGGAGAGAACGCCAACATGGGGAACACGAATCGGTCGAGGGTCGGTGCGTTGGTAGGTAATGATCGCTAGTTTATGTTCCCTTAATTCTTTGATGCACTTTTGTGTCATTTGGGAGAAAAAAATTACACAAATTTCAGGACAACGCATGAGTACCGTGTAATTAGTCTCCGTGCCAATAAATTAGACAAACGCATAGCTTAGTTGGTTAGGTAAGGCAGTCGAAACGTTGGAGGTCTCGGTTTCAGTTCTTCTTCTCGGATTTTTTTTTCTTTTTTTTTGTGACATAAATGTTATGCTAATATAAGATTTTATTTTTTCAATACATTTTTATTGTTTGTTTTGTACCAATGTCACCTAAAAATGTTTCGAAGCTAATTTTTATTCTTTTTATTTTTTTTATCATTTATAAATACATGTACATTTTTATATTTGTAAGAGAATATTGAAATAAATTGACTGCGCAAATCCCCAGACAATTACCCTGTTTGTTCATAGGATAACGAGCCACTGTCCAATAGAAGTGTCCGGTTAAATGTGAAAATTCATGTGGTGCTGACAGGCAAGATCAAAGATTGTAAAGTTGCTCTGACAGAACAAAAAAGACAAGAGGCACCAAACAGGATATTTTGGTGACACTTGTCTAAACAAATCTGGAATGTACTTCGATGAGTGCTATGTAAAATAACACACCAGATAAAATTATAAAGCTTAAGGTTTAAATATTATATTTCTAAAATGTAAAAATGTATGAAACGTTCAAATAAAAAAGTAATCTTGGATTTTTGTATAATATAAACGATTTTTTTTTCTTTAAAAATATTGCAAAATTGCTGGCTCATCATAGGAAAAAGCTTAAAGTGCAAAGGGTTAAACGAATTTAAATAACTTTCTCTCTCTCTCTCTCTCTCTCTCTCTATATATATATATATATATATATATATATATATATTACCGCTCATAAGTATTCAAACACACTAATAAATTGGTATAATTCGGATTAACTTAGTTGCGTATCCTACTACACACTTGTCCTGAGAAACCTGGAATGCCACTCGATGAGTGCTTTATACGAGGTCAGACAATTAAGTAATGCGACCGATTTTTTTTCTCGGCCTGTGGTAACACTGCGAACCTGTAACTCCGCCACCATAATAGCAGATCCCTACTCTCTCGATTGAGACCTTGAGCACCCTCGTACGATCATTTCTTCGTCAGCTGTTTAGTGTTTTGTAATAACGTGCGAGTAGTGCATGTCACGAAAATGGAACAGAGAAATTTAGAGCAACGGTGCGCGATAAAATTTTGTGCAAAACTCGGCGAAACCGCGACAGAAACTTATGAAAAAGTGCTTAAAGTGTATGGTAGTGATGCTCTGAGTCGTAGTCAGGTGCTTCGGTGGCATGCCGATTTTAAAAAAGGCCATTTTAAAAAAGGCGATTTTAAAGTGAAAACCATGTTGATTTGCTTCTTCGACAGCAAAGGGGTGGTTCACAAAGAGTTCGTACCACCTGGACAAACCGTAAATCAAGTATTCTACCGCAATGTGCTCGAAAAATTACGAAAAAGAGTGCTCAGAGTGCGTCCAGAGATCGCGAAGACTTGGGTTCTGCATCACGACAATGCACCCTGTCACAGTGCGTTCAGTGTCACTCAGTTTTTGGAGTCTAAGGGAATCGCAACGTTACCACAACCGCCCTATTCACCGGACATGTCACCCTGCGACTTTTTCCCATTCCCCCATATGAAAAAATTCGTCAAAGGTCGACATTTTGACTCCGTTGAAGATATCCAAGAATCTGTGACGAGGGTACTCGGAGAGGTCCCACAAGAAGTGTTCCAGAATTGTTACGAAAACTGGAAAACTCGCTGGAATAAGTGTATAGATGCGGGAGGGCACTACTTTGAAGGGGATTGCAGCGATGTACCTTAATTTTTAAATATACTCGATTTTTGAATTTTGTCGCATTACTTAATTGTCTGACCTCGTATATCCTTATATTCGTAAGAGAACATTAAATTAAATTGACTACGCAAAAGTTTGTGAAACGCTGTACTATATATAGTCTCAGACGTAGTTCTAAGTTTAAAAGCTTGCAGAATAGCATAGCTATGCGCGGGTAGTTGTTTTTTTAAAGATTTTAAATTTTTTCTAGGATGATCTTGTAAACTTTTGCGGACGTTGTTCATGACTTCTATAAAATATTCTAGTTATATAAGTCAATCTGTCATGCAGCACATGGTGAAATCATAATAAGTATTTACTGTGTTATTGATTTTGTACATTTACAAAAAATAAATGTGCATTGTATGTGACGGTATCAATGCTTGCAAGAAGTATAAGTCGGTATGTATGCTTGCTTGAAATAAATTTGTTATGTTGTAGTATGTACTTAAATGTTAATCAGGTATTGTCTGAAGAAAATTTCCAAACCAGGTCGATCATCCTTAACCTTACTTAATGATTAACTTAAAACGGACTTATCTTATTTAAACCTAATGAGAAATGTCAGCTTTTCAGTTTGAGTGTCACTGTCACTTTTAGCGACGTCGTTTCACCGAGAAACTTCACATCACTAGCATTTATTTGCACTAACACTACTTCTTCAGGGAGTAGACTTCTTCTCGCCAGTTTGGTCTTTTTTATATCTGTTTTCTCGTACTAGCAGTTTTTTATGGGTACGGCTCTTCACTAGGACAGCAAATAAAAATTTTTTTACACTTCATTTGCTGATATTGGATTCATCTGACACGGTAATCAAAAGAAAAGTTAACCTTCACCTACAACTAAGTTACCTATATGTTCTTATACCGTTTACAAAACTAATGATTATAGAAAAGTTATACAAGATGATGACTTTTATTGTCTATACCAGTGGTATCAAAAACGCGGTTCTTGGCCCGCATGCGGTTTATAAGACTTTAGAATGCGACCCGCGGCCTAAAGCTTGAAGCTGATTTTATTAAAATAATAAAATGGAATTTAAAGAAATATAAAATATATTTTAAAAACAATGCAGTTTATAGAAGTATATTGTAAGGAATATCGTTTGATGGTCAATTCTGATTTAGTTCATTTTCCTATTTGCAAAAATTATCAAGAATTATATTATGTGATTTTAGCAAATATCCTTTAAATATTCAAGAATTATTATTTGAATCTGAGAAACGATTTGAAGGATTGAAGGTATTTGAAAATGATTTTTTACTATTTTGTGCTCTGTTTTCTATTAACACAGGAGAAGCCAAAAGTAACATCTGAATGGAATTGATTGAAATTCAGTACTATATAGTTTTAAAAGAAAAGTATAATGAAGCTCCTATTCCATATTTTTATTTATACTTTCAGGAACATTTTATTGAAATGCGTATGGTTGCAGAAAGAATGTTGGCAATGTTTGGTAATACATATTTATGTGAACAATTATTTTCCATTTTAAAGACTAATAAGACTTCACACAGGTAGATTGACAAATGAACATTTGCATCTATAGTAAAAATATTATCAGGAAAGAAAAAAATACCTGATATTGATAAAATAGTTTCTACCAAAAGATGACAAGTTCCTAGTAAAAATATTATTATTTTTGAATTTCTCTAATTTAAAATTTTGTTGTAACATTCGATAATAATACTTAAAATTAATGATTATTTTTTAAAAAAATGATAAATTGATTGAAAAAAATTGATTAAAGAAAAATTAAATGTAAAATTTAAATGACTTATTTTCGAATACAAATAAGACATTTTTTCGCTTGCTAAATTTTATTTTGTGTGTTTTTTTACACCCTTAAACTGAATATGGTGGCCCGTGTTCATATATGAGTTTGATATCACTGGCTTACACTACTAAAAACTTTCAAAAATTACATTTTAAAAGAAATATTTTTTTAAAAGTACAAGTGTATGTATGTGCGCTCATGTACGCACGACAGAAGTGAAACTTTAGCGCAGTATCTCTGCACGCAGATCTTTCCTCGCACTTATGCAGACATATTCACTCCATCTCTCTCGTTCGCGGCTATGTTCATGGTAACGTTTTTCGTGACACGCCGTATGATTCTACCGCTCGCTAACGCGCCCATAGAAGTTTCACTTCAAAGAAAATTAATTACTCAAATGCGGCTATAAACCTTTTCATTCAAAACTCGACTTAAACTAAGACGAGACACCAAATTTTCTATATAAGAAAATTTGTAAATGCAAACAAACAAAATGAATGGTTACTCATGTCAAATGAATCATGTTTGAACAGGTTCAGACACATTTTACTTACACTAATTGTACAAATATTTGAATAGCTGTGTATTAAATTGAAAATTTTTCATCCAACAGTCATATATTTGCAGTGTTTTTAATATGTTTCTTTGTTATGAACGGTTCACAAAATATTACTTTCTAATAATAGGAATGATTCATACGACAAGAAAATCATTTTATCACTAGACAACATCCTAAATATACGGACGATTTACAATCACTGTCTCACTAGAAAGTAGCTGTATAGAATTACTATAGTAATTTAGTACTAACGCGTACTCGAAATTCGTTTGATGTGTAGGTCAAGTCATAGATATCAGCGAGAAATGAATCTTCGATGCTGCGCAAGGCTACTTGTCCTCTGGCTTGTAGATTTTCAATCAGGAAACTGTAAACAAGAATATATTTTATAAAAAATCGAATAACATTTATATAATATATCGTCTGTACTATCAAGGACGGATTGTACGTCAGGGGCACCCTGAAAGTGTATCATTTTTTGCCCATCCCCTTTAATATTAGGTTGGTGCAAAAATAACAGCGGTTTTTAAATACCGAGTATAAAGACGCATATATCAGTTAAAAATTATATTTATTAATCAAAATAAAGACCATTGGCCTGCAAACATTTCTCCCAGCGGAAAACAAGTTTGTTTATTCCTACAAGATTAAATTCTTTTCTTCTATCACTTTTTTTCTATTTTTTTTCTTTCTATCGTTTAACTTATTCTGTTATTGTAATGAAATGTTATTTACAAAAAAAAATAAATAAACTTATTCTTATTTTATTATATGTAGAAATCGGAAATATGAAAAAAAGATTTCATTCAATTTATAAAATATTTACAATTATATTCTTTGTTTAAACAACCGTTCTGTTATCTTTTTATATTATGTTGGTGCAAAAATAATTGCG
The DNA here is from genome assembly GCA_034766995.1 of Acanthacorydalis orientalis. Taxonomy (NCBI): domain Eukaryota; kingdom Metazoa; phylum Arthropoda; class Insecta; order Megaloptera; family Corydalidae; genus Acanthacorydalis; species Acanthacorydalis orientalis. The sequence continues at coordinate 55,982,700 of CM068313.1, forward strand.
GTTTTCACGTATCGAGTATAAAGACGTATATATCAGTTAAAAATTATATTTATTAATTAAAATAAGGACCATTGGCCTGCATGTATTTCTCCCAGTGGGAAACAAGTTTGTTTATTCCTACAAGATTGAATTCTTTTCTTCTATGCTTCTTCTTTCTACTTATTCTGTTATTGAAATGAAATGTTATTTATAAAAAAAAATAAATAAACTTACTATAATTTTATATTACGAGGTCAGACAATTAAGTAATGCGACCGATTTTTTTTCTCGGCCTGTGGTAACACTGCGAACCTGTAACTCCGCCACCGTAATAGCAGATCACTACTCTCTCGATTGAGACCTTGACCACCCTCGTACGATCATTTCTTCGCCAGCTGTTTAGTGTTTTGTAACAACGCGCGAGTAGTGCATGTCACGAAGCCCACCGAATGAACATCGCTCAAGATTGTCTCGAGCAGGTTGAAAGTGATCCTACTCTTCTCGATCGAGTTATTACTGGTGATGAAAGTTGGTTCTTTCAATATGACCCCGAAACTAAACGACAAAGCCAACAGTGGCTGTCCCCTGGAGCACCAAGGCCAAAGAAGGCGAGGATGAGCAAGTCCAAAGTGAAAACCATGTTGATTTGCTTCTTCGACAGCAAAGGGGTGGTTCACAAAGAGTTCGTACCACCTGGACAAACCGTAAATCAAGTATTCTACCGCAATGTGCTCGAAAAATTACGAAAAAGGGTGCTCAGAGTGCGTCCAGAGATCGCGAAGACTTGGGTTCTGCATCACGACAATGCTCCCTGTCACAGTGCGTTCAGTGTCTCTCAGTTTTTGGCGTCTAAAGGCATCGCAACGTTACCACAACCGCCCTATTCACCGGACATGTCACCATGCGACTTTTTCCTATTCCTCCATATGAAACAATTCGTCAAAGGTCGACATTTTGACTCCGTTGAAGATATCCAAGAATCTGTGACGAGGGTACTCGGAGAGGTCCCACAAGAAGTGTTCCAGAATTGTTACGAAAACTGAAAAACTCGCTGGAATAAGTGTATAGATGCGGGAGGGGACTACTTTGAAGGGGATCGCAGTGATGTACCTTAATTTTTAAATATACTCGATTTTTGAATTTTGTCGCATTACTTAATTGTCTGACCTGTAGTGTCTGTATATGTAGAAATCGGAAATATGAAAAAGGATTTCATTCAATTTTAAAATATTTACAATTGTATTCTTTGTTTAAACAACGGTTCTGTTATCTTATTATATTAGGTTGGTGCAAAAATAATTGCTGTTTTTATGTATCGAAAATAAAGTCGAATATATCAGTTAAAATTATATTTATTAATGAAAATAAAGACCATTGGCCTGCATATATTTCTCCCAGCGGGAAACAAGTTTGTTTATTCCTACAAGATTGAATTTTTGAGTCTTGGAATTAACGATTTCATCGAAAGCGCTCTGAGCTGATGCTTGACCTTTGAAAACGTTGTCTCGTAGGAAATTACTCAAATGTTTAAGAAAATAATCATAGTCTGTCTGAGACAGGTCCGGAGAATAAGGTGGGTGAGGTAATGTTTCAAGATCCAGCCCATTTATTTTTTTTAGTCATTTGTGAGACGTGTAGTCGGGCGTTGTCATGAAGAAGAATCGGTCCTCTTAATGCTGGTCGTAAACGATGAAACTTCTTATGCATTTTTTCAATTTCCTGACAATATTTTTCTGCTGTTATTGTTTAACTAGGATTAAAGAAGTTGTAGTGAATGATGCCACTTTCCCACCACCGAACAATGACCATAATTTTTTTCTCATGAAGCTTCTTTTTAGGAAACTGTTTTGTTACTTCTCCTTGGTGTAACCACTGTGATGAACGTTTCCGATTGGTGTAGAGAATTCACGTTTGATCACATGTAACAATGCGATCAAGAAAGAGATATTTTTTTTACTCAAAAGAAGTGCAGAGCAGACTTCTTATCGCCGAGTCGTTGATGTTCGTTTAGTTCATACAGCACCGTTTATCTAGCTTTTTTGCTTTTCCAATTAGGCTCAAATATCGAATAACTGTTAAATAATTAACATTGAGTTCTTCTACCACCTCTTGAGTTGTTTTACGTGGGTTCGCTTCAATAATGGTACTTAAGTCATGATTGTCTATAGCTTCAGGACGTCCACGATGCTTCTCTTCATCAAGACTTTCGTTTCTATCACGAAATTTTTGGAACCAGTGTTGAGCTGTACGTTCACTAATTGCCTCTTCGCTAAAAACACATTGTATATTTCGAATAGTTTCTGTTGCTTAACGTCCCGATTTATTCTCATGCAACAAAATGGTGCGAATTTGCTTTTTTCCATGACTAATTTAAGAGGTAATTTCTAACAATACTAGAAAACGAAAACAGTAGACATAACCTGAAATCAATAGTGCCAATTTAATTGTTTACAATGATGTATCACATGATTATAACAAAAGATAACCATAACTAGAAAAATCGGCACTGAATTTAAAATGATAAAAACCGCAATTATTTTTGCACCAACCTAATAAAACGACTTATATTATTTTCAGTTCATGATAGAGAATCTAATTCGAATAATTTCCTTTGTTTTACATCATCTACCAATTTTATATTTACCTTCGACAAGAATTACCGATAAATCAATACGGAAAATCATATTATGTTGCGAAGGGTACATTATTTTTTGTCATATCTATTTCATTGTATTACATTTACAAGCTTTTACGACAATAACGGTGCCGTTATTGATTCACATACGCTTGTCCTTTTATAATCACACGTACGCATTTTCTTCAATGCTTCATATATTATTTATAACAGGTATTAATCGGCGTATGTGGTACGTTTTATGTATTTAGCTGCAATTAAAAGTCGTATTAATTTTTTTATTTTCATACATTATGATCATATTATGCTGGTAGAAAAATGATTTCGGACTATGACCTTAAAATTTATGTACATTTTTTATTTTTTTGATTTGTCTAGCTGTTTTAAGCGGTTCAGAATTATTGAATCACAAACGCCTAATTTTAAATACAAAGTCTCGAGTTGTTGTGCGTGGCTCTGATTCAATTAATGCCTTCAGTTGGTCGTTTTAAACTGAAAAAAGACGCCTGCGTCCTTCTTCATCTTCAAGGATCTTGTCCCCAGTACGAAATGTTTGGAACCACCATTGTATCGTAGCTTCCTTAATCCTTTAAGCGTTTATGTCGAGTATGCTTGTCATGTAGAAAAAATTCGCTTTTACTATTTATTGTAAAATTTAGGTAAAAAAATATATATTTGTAATTTTATCAAATTTTTACATTTTTTTACACCACCACCACACTGACACTTTTTTACACCCTCTTTGATACTTTTTCGTGGGTACAATCAGTGGACATGGTTTCAACAAGATGGAGCGACATTTCCATACATCAAACACATCTCTACCGGTTGTTCAAGCAATTTTTCGGAATAAAAAGATATCTCGAAGAGGTGATATAACATGGTCTTCTCGCATCCCGGTTTTAACTACGATGGAATTTTTATGGGGATATCTTAAAAGCAGATTCTACATTAAAAATCCCGGATCTATAATAGGGCTAACCCTTTAAGCGTTTATCTCGAGTATGCTCGTCATGAAAAGATTGCATTTTTTTGTTTAATATCAAGTATACTCGTCATGTAGAAAAAAATCGCTTTTGCTGTTTATTGTCAAATTTAGCTAAAAATATATATATTTGTAATTTTAGAACATTTTAGAATATTTCTAAGCAGTTTTCTCTTTGTTTCGTGAATCTTACGCCTGCTATCTAGAGAAGGTATTATAAGGTGTAATAGGAAAACTTGTAAAGTGAATAATGTTTTTATTTATCGTCCCAGATGAGTTTTACTGATAGTGATGAAAATGTATCTTTACATCCAAGGAAAGGGAAAAGAGCGATAACACCTGTAATATCTTCTGATGAAAGTAGTGATGAAGTTGAACAAGATAATGAATATGCGGTTTTATTTACAAGGGACATAGAAAAGAATATCAGTAATTTCAACATCTTCTGATGAAAGTAGTGATGAGGGTGAAGAAGGTAGTGAACCCTATAAAGAAAATAAAAATTCAAATGTACAATGGAATATTAGAAGAGCGAGCACCATTTAAATTTACTGCTCATCCTGGCCCAAATTTTACTATTCCCCATTCGTCAAAAACCAAATGTGTGTTCTATAAGGAAAAATTTTTAGATTATGACTTACTAAACATAATAGTGGATCAAACTAATTTTTATCCTGAGAAATATTTAGAAAGTCGCCTGAATTTGAAACAACATTCAAGATTAAAAAAATGCCAATAAACAGTAATGAAATACGATTTGTGAATTACTTACCAATAACATCAAAATTTTTTCAAAAAAACAACCTAAAAAATTTATTATTTTTTTATAATTTAATTCAATTTTACATTAAGTGCATTTACTGTGTGTTTGTCGTCATTATGGGTATCAGTATTTGCTTCGACATGTTTTATTTATTTGTACAACGATTTTTTTTCAGTTTTCGTTCATTGTGGGGTCACCTGCAAAGTGGCCTCCTGAAGTTTAAGCTTTATTAGTTTCTATATATATATATATATATATCCGTCCCTGGCAAATATATATATTAGATCAGTGCAAAAGTTCTTATTACGATTTAATGGTGTTAAGAGTGCCTCATGGCGGCGATCGTGATTGAAATGTATTTATGTTATATACCGTTTGAAAGTTAACAGTCACGGCTGTCATTTGAGTATCAGACGCATTTGTTTCGATTCGATTTATGTGTAAGAAAAACTTTTGAAAATGGACAAAGAAAAGATACACTTTCGTCATGTAATGTTGTACGAGATTCGAAAAGGAGTAACTGTCGGCGTGGCGACGAAAAATATTCGGAAGGATTATTTGAACTATACTCCATCACTTCCAACCGTAAAGAAATGGTTTGCTAAATTTCGACTTGGTGATTCTGACCTCGATGTTTAACCTCAATCTAGACTGGCTAATAAGATGGGCGAAGATGTTTTGGTCGCTTTAGTTGACAATAACTCATAAATTTCGACTAAAGAGGTTGCTGAGACACTCAACGTTAACAGATCGACTACATTTCGGCATTTAAGGAAGCTGAGATTCACGCAAAAGCTCGATACGTGGGATTCGAACTCGTTGTCTGAAAAAAAGGGTGCGTGTGCTAATGTACACACGACAGAATTGAAACTTCAGTATTTTTATGTAGATGTACTGAAAGGGTAGATTGTAAATTATAGATTCAATAATATAAATAAGACATTCTATAATTAAATGGGGAAGGGTGCATTGATATAAATTACATGTTTAATAATATAAAGAAGACATGTTATAGTGGAAAACATAATTTTATTCTGATTCAATTTGTTCGTATTCTTAAAATGAGACAATCGGTTTATGATAACTAAAATATGATATAAAAAGTTTTGACTGAAATTTATCTAGAAATCTCGAGAACACTGCTCCGATTGTAGTTCCTGATCTCATAGTTGCATCATTAGGGTTATTTACAATATTTAAATTTAATTTTGCCCTGATAAATTCAATTAATAGTAGGAAATCATCTGAAGAAAAGATAACGTTGAAGTCTCCGCTCAAAATCATCGGCATTTTTTCATAATTGACATAGATTTGCTCTCTCGACGATATAGATTAATAAAGTGGTGTTTATGAATTTGATGATGTCTTCGATTTTCTGATTTGGTGAAATGTAGATGGCAACCATCAAGATGACCATTTCATTTTCCGCAACAAATTGAGCAGCACATATATCTCCAACAGCTTTTATTGTTACTCCTATCGATTGTGTTTGTTGAAAATTGTAATCCATGTAAGGAGTTACAACGTTAGCTCTGTCACTAGATTTGTGATAAATCGCCACTCCTCCAGATCGAACGGCTAGACGTTTATATTGAACAACACAATTGAAGTTAGGGATATCGATTCGATCCACATTCTTTAACCAAGTCTCAGAAAAAAACAATAGGTTTGACTGCTGAATAATTGTATCAGTGAGATCGGATGAGTGAGCGCGAAGACTTGACAATTTAAAGAAGAAACTGACAATCCTCTCTTACTGCGGATAAAATCTAGTAACACATTCTCTATTGTCACCAGACGATTAACGGATAATCTACGAAATCTCTCCTGTAAAGAGCTCATTGCACTTGCAGCTCGTCGACATGACAAAACCTGGCTACATTTTCACGAGTTACAATGTAAAGTCCTTGTATACTTGTGACACGAATTTTGTTTTTTTAGCGACTTGTGGGTTTTTTAAAAAACTACAAACCGCTCGAGAGGACTCGAGCCGAACTGCTTAGATTTAAGATCAGTTACTGACTGCTTTATTGTTTGAATCTTACAGTATTTATAATAATTTTTATCAACTAAACAGGATATAACTGTGATCTATACATTACTGGAATGTTACAGTATTCTGTTACAAATTATATGTCTTAATTAGTATTAGTAATTTATGAGTTTATTTACAATAATTAAATTTATGGTCTTGTTTACAAATATCCTTATCTTCTAGACATTTTATAATTAGTATAACATATGTACTTATTCTAAGATAAGGCTTAATTAGGTACTATACTATAGGGTTAGATGTCATAACTCACGTGATAATTCTGCGTACAGTAACTGTTGACACCTTCCACCGTCCGCATTCTTCAACGCAATATCTCTGCGCGCAGTCTCTCTCCTCTTTCTCTTTCTCGCACTCATACAGTCAAATTCGCTCCATCTTTCTCGTTTTCGGGTATGTTTATAGTAACGTTTTTCGTGACACTTTGCATGATTTTACCACTCACTAACGCGCTCATAGAAGTTTCACTTCAAAAATATGTTTGATCGCATCTTTTTGGTAGTTTGTTTGTTGAGCGCCTCAACATAGAGTATTTTTGGGATCATTTGGTGACTGGGGATGAGAAATGGATCTTGTACAACAAAGTATGATGTAAACGAACGTGGAAACAAGCGAATTAAGGGGCAGAACCAGTCTCCAAAGCTGGCCTGCATCCAATGAAGGTGTTGCTATGTGTATGGTGGGATTGTGAAGGTGTTGTTTATTTTGAGCTACTCCCACGAGCTAAAACGATTATTAAGGAGAAGTACTGTTGACAACTAACCAAACTGAACGCAGTAATTAAAGAAAAGCGTCCGATTTTGACCAGTCGCAAGAAGATTATCTTCTATCTGATACGAGAACGCAAAACCACATACAGCAATACTGACTCTGCAAAAACTGAAGCAGTTAAAATGGGAAATCATGTATCCTCCAGATATTGCACTTTCTGATTATCATTTGTTCCGATCACTGCAGAACAGTTTAAACGGTAAAAAATTTGACACCGTGGAGGCCGTCAAGAACCACCTCACTGTTTTTTTCCTGAAAAACCGCGAAGATTTTCCGAATTAGGAGTGCCTACGCGTTTAAAAATGATTGCAGAGAACGTTGTTGAATACATAATTGATTGATAAAAGCGTTTTCTGTGAACAATAATCCCCTGAATTTCAAGTTCAAATCTTAGATGTACTTTGCATCGATCCAGTACTATTAATTAGTAAAAGTATTTCATTTTAAATCTCACTCGATATTTCTATAGATATTTGAATCCAACAAAGCTGGATTCTTTTCATTCTATTTGTGTTACACAGTTTATTATAGGACATGATCGTCATATAGAGATATAAAGACAGTTAATTAATATTTACAATGAAAGATAATTAATATTTCGACTGACTCGTCTACATAATACAATAACAGCGACTTTTCGAACGTTAAATTCGATTTCAAGTCGACATTTCGAATTTACGGTATATTTGAAATTCTGACCGAATGGAAATACTATCGTTTCACTTTAATCGACGTTCTTACGCAGAACGAACGCACTCCGTCCGAACATAAAACAATGAAAATTTTTGAACGTTTCAATATTATAACTGTTTTCAGTTGCGGTTAACCACTTAAAAAGATTATGTTTCTGCCGAACGAAAAAGAATTGTTAAATTCATATTCGAGCGAAATGTGTGTTCGTTTGTGTGTTGCTGTATTTATCTGAGCATTTTACACACCGCTTTGATATTAAATCATTCCGTGTAAATGAACGTAGATATTGTTTTAAGCACGTTGTGCGAGCAGGGTACCGACGCATTAAAAATATCCACCGGACGCTGTTACTACGCCAATAAAAATTACGCATTAAATAATGTACTACTTTTTCGTCTATCGATTTTTTTTTTTTTTTTGGTGAGGTTATTCTGTTTTTAATGAAACATTTCCTCCAAACATTACGTTTTAATAATAAAATTAGTGGGTCGTTTGATAAGTATGGTAAAATAGTGAGTGATACGCCGTTTTTTTTTTTTTTTTTTTTGAAACGACGGGTGTGTGTGCTCATGTACACACGAGTTATATACGAGGTCAGACAATTAAGTAATGCGACAAAATTCAAAAATCGAGTATATTTAAAAATTAAGGTACATCGCTGCGATCCCCTTCAAAGTAGTCCCCTCCCGCATCTATACACTTATTCCAGCGAGTTTTCCAGTTTTCGTAACAATTCTGGAACACTTCTTGTGGGACCTCTCCGAGTACCCTCGTCACAGATTCTTGGATATCTTCAACGGAGTCAAAATGTCGACCTTTGACGAATTTTTTCATATGGGGGAATAGGAAAAAGTCGCAGGGTGACATGTCCGGTGAATAGGGCGGTTGTGGTAACGTTGCGATGCCTTTAGACGCCAAAAACTGAGAGACACTGAACGCACTGTGACAGGGAGCATTGTCGTGATGCAGAACCCAAGTCTTCGCGATCTCTGGACGCACTCTGAGCACCCTTTTTCGTAATTTTTTGAGCACATTGCGGTAGAATACTTGATTTACGGTTTGTCCAGGTGGTACGAACTCTTTGTGAACCACCCCTTTGCTGTCGAAGAAGCAAATCAACATGGTTTTCACTTTGGACTTGCTCATTCTCGCCTTCTTTGGCCTTGGTGCTCCATGGGACAGCCACTGTAGGCTTTGTCGTTTAGTTTCGGGGTCATATTGAAAGAACCAACTTTCATCACCAGTAATAACTCGATCGAGAAGAGTAGGATCACTTTCAACCTGCTCGAGACAATCTCGCGCACCGTTGCTCTAAATTTCTCTGTTCCATTTTCGTGACATGCACTACTCGCGCGTTGTTACAAAACACTAAACAGCTGGCGAAGAAATGATCGTACGAGAGTGGTCAAGGTTTCAATCGAGAGAGTAGGGATCTGCTATTACGGTGGCGGAGTTACAGGTTCGCAGTGTTACCACAGGCCGAGAAAAAAAATCGGTCGCATTACTTAATTGTCTGACCTCGTATCAGTTAAGCTTATAGTATAGTCATTTTATTAAAGCTTATCTTAGAATCAGTACATCTGTAATACTAATCATACCATGTCTAGACGATAAGAATATTTTGTAAAGAAAACTGTAAATAATTGTAATATTATTGTAAACAAAACCATAAATAATGTAAAAACTACTAATTAAGACAAATATTTCATAACAGGATAAATTGACTTTGTAATTTTCCAATAATGTTAATAAATTAGAATCATATCCTGTTTAGATGATAAGAACTATTAGAAATACTGTAGTAATCGAATAATAAAGCAGTCAGTAACTGATATTAAACCTAATCAGTGTGGCTCGAGTCCTCTCGACCGGTTTGTAGTTTTTTAAACAGCCAAAAGTCACTATAAAAAACAAAATTTACGACAGAAGTGAAACTTCAGTATTTTTATGTAGATGTAGGGAAGGGAGGATTGTTGCAAATTACAGGTTCAATAATATAAATAATACATTCTATAATTAAATAGGGAAAGGTGCATTGCTATAAATTACACGTTTAATAATATAAAGAACACAAGTTATAGTTAAAAACTTAAGGGGACCCGGTGGTCTAGCGGCCTAAAATTTAAGCTATTTTAAAATTTTTTTTTCTATATGAGGGTAATGAATAACGCTTTCAAATTTTTTTACACTTATTTTATTAATAATAAACTACACAAAAATGAAAATAAAGACAAAAAAAAATTTTTTTTTTAAATTAGAAAAATGATGCTGAAGTCTCCCTCTCTAAAAAATGGAATTGCGTGGTGAATGATGATTTATCTCTCCCTCTGATCTGAAATAAAACAATTGACGAATTTTTAATTAGTATAAGTATAGCTATCGCAGGAAGTAGAATAAAAAAAAAAATTTGACAAAATGGCGCGTAGTCAAAAGTACAAGTTTGAAAACGACCAGTATTTTTGAATGTTTTGTTAATAAAAAAAATATAAATATTTTACGGAAACTATTAGTTTTACTTCCATATTAAAATTTATAACATATAGAATAACATATTAAAATTTCAGACAAATCGGTCAAGTAGTTTTTTTTTCTGTCCCCCGCAAGACGAAAAAAAGTAGTTTCGAGATAAACGCCTTTAAAGTTTCAAACAAGTATATTCTGACCAAGTAGTTCTGACCTTCTAATGGTCTGTAGATCCTGAAATACTCTGAATTTCGTCATCAAATTTTAACAGTATATTTTTAAGATACTATACTTTCGAAAAAAAAATCGATTTTTCGAAAATTCTAGACCACCGGGTCCCCTTAATTTTATTCTGATTCAATTTGTTCGTATTCTAAAAATGAGACAATCTGTTTATGATAACTAAAATATGATATAAAAAGTTTTAACTGAAATTTATTGAGAAATCTCGAGAATAATGCATCGATTGTAGTTTCTGATCTCGTAGTTGCTTCATTGGGGTTATTTACAATATTTAAATTCAGTTTTAACGGAGAAATTCAATTAATGGTAGAGCAGCATCAAAAGAAAAGTTAACGTTAAAGTCTCCGCTCAAAATCATCCTCATTTTGTCATAATTGACATCGAATAGGTTTACTCCCTCGACTGTTTAGATTATATATTAGGTTGTGACATATCAAGTTGCCGAATTTCAGTCAGCCAGAGGTCGACCGCGATCGAGAATGGTTCTGTGAAATACTCGTATTTTACAAGTTTAGCTATTTGGAATTGACTAATGTTCTGTACCCTTCAATTGCTTTTAAATACTGAGTTATTGTTGTTATTTTTATTTTTTTAACAGGATGGTGTACACAAAAGCCTTGCGTCTACTATTTTATTTGACTTCAAGTTGGGACACAATGCAGTGGAAGTAGGTAGAAATATCAATGGAGCTTTCGGAGAAGGGTCGACTAGACAGAGAACGATTCAGTTATGATTCAAAAAATTTCGTTCTGGTAATATGAATCTTGACAATGAGCATCGAGGAAGGCCCAAAATCATTGTGAACGAAGAACATATGAGAGCCATGGTGGAAGCTTATCCAAATATAACAGTTCGTGCTCTCGCATGTGATTTAAGTGTTAGTGTTATGACTGTTTCTCGTCACCTCGTTGCAATATGAAAGGTGAAAAAGATGGATAAGTGGGTGCTACACGAATTGATAGATGGTCAGAAACTGAGACGCTTAGAGGTGTGTTCTTCATTGATGATTTGAAATGATAAAACGCCATTTTTAAATCGAATCATTACTTGTGATGAAAAGTGGATTCTGTATGATAACAGAAAAAGATCTGGACAATGGTTAAATACAAATGAAGCTCCATGACACGCACCCAAGCCGTCATTACACCAAAAAAAAATTATGGTTACTGTGCGGTGGACAAATAAAAAAATAATCCATTATTCTTTTTTAAAATCAGGCGAAGCAATTACGACTGATTCATATTGTCGCGAAATCGACAATATGAACGAAAAATTAAAAACAAGACAACCAATGCTAATCAATAGATATGAGCCAATACTATTACATGATAAGGCTCGACCACACACATCTCGAATCACAATTTCCAAATTAAATTCATTAAATTATGAAATTTTATCGCATCCCCCTTATTCACCAGATCTTTCACTGACAGACTATCATCTTTTTCGCCACTTGGAATATTATTTAAGAAATAAAAAATTCCGAAACCAAATAGAAGTGATTCAAAGACTCGAAGACTTTATAACCTCTAAAAATGTCGATTTTTATAAAAATGCGATAAATAATCTACTTTCTCGTTGGAAAAAACAATTAAAGCTGATGGAGCTTATTTTGATTAAATATATTTTGTTTTGTTAAAAATACTGCGTTTTAATTCACATCTACAAATTCCGCAATTCCATATGTGACACTCTAATAGATTAATAATTATTGTTCATTATTAGTAATAAAATGGCTCCGAGGCGAAAATCAACTGTAGAAGAAACATCAAAAGTTGTGAGTGAATATGGTTGCGTGTGGGAGTAACACTACCGACTTAGTGTGACACTAAGGAGTGAGGATTCGACTCCTTTTTAAATTAATGACAAGAAGTCTGTTTGTGTGTTCTTACGTCTTATTTTCCAACAGTGACTACTAGATATATAATTAAAATACTATTGCCGTGTTCGGTATACTGACTTGCTGAGACTTGTGATTTAACGATTTGCTTATGTCTTCATGGCTTCTGACTTAAAGACTAACTTCATGATTTATTTGTATCGGCTAACGTGGCCGGTTTATATACAATGTAGCTCGGTATTCCAGGTATATATTTTAATAATAATATAAATAAATGCTAACGGTTAAGGCCATTAGCTCGCAATACAATAAACCTAGAATAATGCATATAATTTAATGGCCTGATCTAATGAAAAAAGGCAAGGTTTTTCTGTACCTTTAAATTGATTAATTTTGAAACTGGAATTACCCTGCCAATAATGTGATTTTAATAGATTGGAATCGATATACGAGGGTGATCCCAGAAGTACCCGACCCAACAAAGGAAACACAAAAATTTTGGAAAAAAATATATTTATTTTTCAACATAATCTCCTATCAGCTCTATACACTTTTCCCAGCGATGTGCAATAAGTTCGATACCCTTTTTATAATAAGAACTGTCTTGCTCCTCAAAATACCCATTAACTGCCGACATCACTTCATCATCGTTGGGAAATCTTTGACCATTGAGCCATTTTTTCAAGTTTGGGAACAGAAAATAATCCGAGGGGGCTAAATGTGGCGAATAGAGTGCATGAGGTAGCAATTCAAACTTTAATTCATTAATTTTGGCCATTGCAATAACGGATTTGTGAGCTGGTGCATTGTCTTGATGAAACAACATTTTCTTCTTAGCTAAATGCGGCCGTTTTTGCTTGATTTCTTCGCTCAAACGTTGCAATAAGTTCGCATAATACTCGCTGTTCATAGTTTTTCCTTTTTCAAGATAGTCAATGAAAATTATCCCACACGCATCCCAAAAAACTGACACCATGACCTTGCCTGCAGATGAAACGGTCTTCGCCTTCTTTGGAGCCGGTTCTCCTTTTCAGTCCATTGTTTTGATTGTTCTTTTGTCTCGGGTGTGAAGTGATGGACCCATATTTCATCCATGGTTATGAAACAGCGCAAAAATTCTGCTTTGTTGCTGTGAAACTTCGCTAAACACTCAATTGAAACATCTTCACGACACTGTTTTTGCTCGAGTGTGAGCAAACGCGGCAACCATCTTGCACACAGCTTTCTCATGTGCAAATTTTCAGATCATATGCGATGTACCGCACTTTTTGAAATGCCTACTATGTCTTCTATCTCGCATTTTCAGTCAACGATCATCCAGTACCGCTTTGTGGATTTTATTTACCATTTCTGGAGTCGTCAACTCATTTGGTCGACCACTGCGATGCTCGTCTTGGCAGCTCGTACGGCCTCGTTTAAACTCTGCTACCCAACATTTCACTATTGTAAACGAAGGAGCAGACTCACCCAGAGTAGAATCCAGTTCAGCTTTTATATTGCTTGGGCTGAAGCCTTTCAAATAAAAGTATTGTATCACGTAACGATGACCAATTTTCTCCATTTTCACAAATTCACTGAAAACGTTCACTATTGATGGCTGCCAAACAAATACTAAACAACGTGGCGCCCTCAAACTTGAAACATATGCTTTATAGATTGTGTATTTTCTAATAGTGATATTTTCAAACTACTACCGCCATCTCTAGGTCAGGCCGGGTACTTCTGGGACCACCCTCGTGATTATCGGGCTTCAACAAATATGAAAGACTGAACAATTATAGTGCGGTTGGAAAAATATACAAAATTCGTACCGAAGAAGTAAGGAATGTCATAAAAAGAGCATAGAAATTTCTACCCCTGTAGATAAACAACGTTTATGGCGACCTAGAGTCACTACTGCCACCGATGATAGGCGTATAATTCGACAGTGTAAGATTAATTCAAACAATTGTTGTAAGAGAAATTCAAAATCAACTGGATGAAGCAGGAACTTCAGTTACTGAAAGTACTATTATAAGACGTGTTTATGATGCTAAGTTGAGTGGCCATGTGGCCAGAAAGAAATCTTCATTGACATCTACGCATAAAAAAAATTTTTTTTACAAAAAATATGTGAATAAACCACTGGATTTTAGGAAACGAGTAATTTTTAAGAACAAGAGTAAATTTGAAATATTTGGAAGTCGACGACGCCAAACAGTTTGGCGAAGTAGCAGTGATAATTCTTATATTGACAAGTTCCTGTAACTAACTGTAAAATATGGAGGAGGAGATGTCATAGTGTGGGCATGTTTTTCTTGGCATGGTGTGAACAGATTACATAGTATTGAGGACAAAATGACAGCGCGAATTTACTGTAATATTTTATAAGAAATTTACACTAATCATCTGAAACAATGAGATTGAATCAGGCTTTTACTCTTCAAACAACGACCCGAAGTATACGATTAGAATAACTAAAGAATTTTTTACAAACAATGAAGTAGATACACTTGAATGGCCATCGATTTTGCCTAACCTCACTTCTATTAAATATTTACAGGACAAATTGTTTCGCAAGACATCCTCATCTTCAAGACACAACAGTATTCAATTTAAAGACAAAATTGTGGAAAAATGGTCTAGTTTGCCTCTCAGTGCTTTACAAAGCTTGTAGAATCAATCCATAGAAGGCTTAACGCTCTTCTGAAGAATAATGTCGGTCATACAAAATATTAAAAATTAAAAAGAAAACTTTTTTTGATTTTTTACATTATTTTCTTTATAATTTTCAACTAACTTTTGGCACAAGACCTAGAAGTATTTTTTGCATAATTTATGATTTGTACGAAACATGAAGCATAATTCCTCATTATAATGACTATTATGAATTTAGGTTTAATAAACAGTGTTTCATTTCGAGATATTTTTATTTTTTCGCATAATTTTTCATTGCTTTCATTTCAACTGAATTTTGGAGGGCACTGTATGCTTTAAATAATACCGCTTGTCATAAGAGCCACACGAAACGAACACGTGAAAGAATACTTTTCCATTGTGCGGTCTGTGGAAATGACACGAATGCACGACATCTCTTCTGTCATATTGTTCCGATGGTAAGTTAAAAAGTTTAAGGTTCGAGGATCGATAAGTTAATGCTTAACGTATAACTACACATAAGAACTTGACTTTTTCTTGTCTACGAGGTACAATACGAACGGTTAGAGGTTGTGTGTTTGTTTAAAAAAAGAACATGAAGATATAAACGTAATAAATCCTTTATTGAAACTGTCTTGAAATGCATACGTAACGAGACTGTTCGTGTATTGAATCCTAATAGCTCTGTGAATTGTACGATAAATTTTATTTTCATGCACAGAGCAACAAGAAATAATCGAATATTTATTTTTTCTTTTATTTTGTTGTCTGTGGTTTATTTTATTTATACCTTTTATTATCATTATGAGTGAAATACAACATTAATTTAGTTTAGAATTTGATAAAAGAACGATTTTAAAACTCAACGTTTAGAATTGTTTTCTATAAAGAGTGACTTCTGACAGATTTGTTATTCAAATATTGTGAAATTCCAAGTTAAAAAATAAATAAGAATACAAAACCAGATTTCAAGTGAAAAATAATAGAAAGTGTGGTAAGATAGAAATAAAATTGATCGATTATCTTTTATCTAGGCCAGGGTTTCTTAACATGTGAAGTGTGCCTCTTCTGAGGAAGCGAAAGGGGTTAGTAGAAATGTGTGACTGTCTTTTATAACATTTTTGTAATTTTTTTTTAATTTAATTTCGATTGTATCAAGAACTTGTGGTTTAATTGATTAGAAGCAGCGACAAGTATCTCATTAGAAAGTCGCTGGAGTCACTTAAATATAAGAGAACTTGATACAAACTATCAAATGCGTAACCCAAGTTAGATTTTGTATCTACACAAAACTACTGCTAAAGCCTCCTACAGAGTGACAAGAACAAAAATCCACACACTATTGGCGAGACTCTGGTAAAGCCTTGTGCTCTTCAAATGGTTGAAACTGTTCTCGGAGAGCAAAAGAGAAACCAGATTGCTCAAATATCTCTGTCAAATAACATCATCAGAATTTTAGATATGTCATCTTATGTTTTGGCACAACTTGTGGAAGAACTCAAGAAAGTAACTCTACCTTTTCTATTTCAATTGGACGAAAGTACGGATGAGACTCAATCCAGTCAACTCTTAGGCCTTTGTGAGACATACCACTAACACTTGCATCAAGGAGGATTTTTTGTTTGGTGAACCTCTGTCGGGTACTATAAAAGCTTTTTATGTTTACTGGATATTTGATGAGCTCTCTTCAAAACATGAGTTCAACTGGAAAATAACATTTGGTCTCATAACTATTGGTAATGCCCATTCAATGTTGGGGAAGAAATTTGGTTTTGGTGCCTTGGTGCAGCGAGAGGCTCCACACGTAAAGGTAACGAGGAAATTGAGACTATAAATTCATAAATATCTCATCGATTTAAACTTTTGTTTTCAAAAACTAATAAAAAAAATATTTAATATTTGGTTTTTCGACCCTTCTTCTTAACAGTTGTCTAGCATCTACATGATGGTGCAAAAAGTCCGAATGGTTTTAAAATATTAATATTTTTTTGGTTTTGTAATATTTCATTTTTTTTATTTTCCGAAATGTAGTATAAGGATTGAGAATTTTTCTTAATCGCACATGAAAAATTATATCACGCAAGTGATCCCCATTTTTCGGGTTCAAAAAATCGAACTCTTTCTAAGGCATTTTCTATTACTTCTTTCACGATTTCTGGACATAACGCTCGAATTTCTTCTTGTAAGTTGTTCTTTAGCTGCAAGAAGGTTTTTGGATTATTGACGAAAACATGTTTTTTTAAATAGCCTCAGAGAAAAAAATCGCGAGCGATGAATCAGGCGCAGGTTCATTAATATCGCTGTTTCTTGAAATTATGTTTTCTCCAAAAATGTCATGTAAGAGTTCTCTAAGGTCTCTTGCTGTGTGCACTGTGACTCCATTTGTCTAAACCACCTCTTTGGACGATTGTCAACAGCTGGTCTCAAAACAGCTTGATACAGAGAATGATATCCGTAGGGATCTTAACTCTTTTCTTAATGCAAAACCCTGAAAATTTTATCGCCAGAGTATTAAAAAGTTAAGATTGAGAAGAGGTTGTAAGTAATAACAGAAAATATTCGGTTGTTAGAGAAGACAATTGCGGTTTTTGTTTTTTGAAATATGACTTTATTTTTTTACTGAAAGTGTACTTTCATCGTGTTCATGTTAATATCATTTTAAAGTGCATTTTTTGGTCTGTGTTATGGTAACATTGACTTTGATTTTATTACTAATTTTAATTTAAATTAGGCTGTTGAATTAAAGATGGAAAAGGAGCAATTAAGAGCATTTTTGTGAGTTCAAAACGGATGGTGAAGCAGTAGAAACTGTTCGGAAACTAAACGATGCCTTTGGTGTGGTTTCTGTTTAGGAACGAACGATATCGTGCGATTAGTTTCTTTCGAATTATCTAAAGAGCAAGGTATATATTGATCATCCTACATACTATCCATGAACTTAAAAATCCAACAAGCAATTACGAGGATTCGACTAAATACATGGTGGAAAATTTCCAAATGAGATTCCAGTAATGCGTACGTAGAAATAGTGTTCATCTGTCAAGCGTTATTTTTAAAAAATAAAATAGCCTGATATAATTGACAAGAATATCCGAACTAAATTTTGTAAAAATAAAAATTCGTTTCATTATCCAGTTTTGAATTTTTTCCGTTCCTCTGGCGCACACTGTACTTCGAGTTTTCTAACAGCGCTCTTCATACAATTTCATACTGGAAAAGAGATATCTGAATATTAAATAAATATAATTTTAATATTATAAAATTTTGTTTCAGTCCAATGTAATCTATCTTACTCTTATATGACGCAAGAACATTTATTGTCAATTGTTTCGAATGTAAACATCATCTCTCTTGATATAAAAATGGACAGATGGTAAAATTCCTGTAGATATGAAAACAGACTTCAAAAAAACTTAGAAGATAAAAACAACCGATCTTTCATTCGATTACATAAATAATTAAGGGATGAAAAAACGCCGCCGTATGTATTTCTTCATCTAGTCAGTAACTTTCTGTATAAATAGCATTCAAATATCGTATAATTAAAAAAGAAAAACATACACAAGTATATTTCTTAGAGAAACATATTGTACCGGGACTTTTTCAAAGTTTATAACTCTATAGGAATTTCTTTTGACAATATTGTAATATAATAGAATACATTTATTATTAGAAAAAAGGCGAGCGAAGGGATTGCGGTAAAAATAAAAACGCCGTCAGCACAATATTTCCAGCTGGCATATGGTATTCAAATCGATTCTAATCAATTCTATATTGAAAGCTCGTGTGCAAGCAGAAATCTCAAGTACTAAGGTTCGAAGCATTCTCAATAGCACAAAATCAATTCCGTATTGAAAGTGAACACCGTCGAAATGTATTCTAAATCGAGTTTATTACTTTCACGAAAATTCATTGTCGATAATAACGCAGACGAAGAAGTACGAGCAATATATTGGGTCATCGCAGAAGTAATGCGTTCTTTTTAAAAATAAGTCTTGAAACGGGGAAAAAATTCATATTTGAATTTTGATCGAAAATATATTAGGAAAATAATTGCTGTTTATGATCTTCAAATGCATATACATTTTTCTGCATTATCTGTTTTAAGTGGTCCAGTATTGTTGGATGACTATTGTCTAACTTTTGTGCAAGCTCTCGAATTATTGTGCGTGGTCCTGATTCAATTAACGCCTTCAATTCGTCGTTATAAACTAAAGAACGCCTGCGACCTTCATCTTCGAGGCTCTCATCCCCAGCACGAAATTTCTGGAATCACCTAAACAACATCCACACCAAAAGCATCGTTTAGTTTCCGAACAGTTTCTGTTGCTTTACCACCCGTTTTGAACTCATGAAAATGCTCTTATTTGCTTCTTTTCCATCTTTCATTCGATAGCTCAATTTGAAGCAAAATTAAAAATAAAACCAAAGCCGATGTTACCAAAATACAGACCAAAAAATGCACTTTAAAATGATATCAACATGAATACGATAAAATGGTACTGAGCAAAAAAAGGTTATAATTCAAAAATCGCAATTATTTCTCTACCAACCGAATATTTTCTCTTATTATTTACAACTTCTTCTCAATCTTACATTTTCAATATTCTGGCGATAAAACTTTCTAGACTTTGCATTAAGGAAAGAATTGATATCTCTGTAGATTTAAGTAACGGCTTCAGTTGGCCGTTGTGAACTGAAGGAAGTTTGCGATCTTCATCTTTAAGGCTCTCGTCCGCAGCACGAAATTTCTGGGACCACCATTACACCGTTCGTTCCTGAACTGCAACCACATCAAGTGCATCGTTTAGTTTCCGAACAGTTTCTGCTGCTTCACCATCCGTTTTGAACTCATAAAAATACTCTTATTTGATTCTTTTCCATTTTTAATTCAATAGCTCAATTTGAAGCAAATTAATAATAAAACCAAAGTCAATGTTACGAAAACACAGAGCAAAAAATGCTAACATGAACACGATGAAATGACACTTTCATTGAAAAAAATTAATGGTATAATTCAAAAAACAAAAACTGCAATTATTTTTCTACTAATCGAATATTTTCTGTTATTATTTATATCTTCTCAATCTTCAATATTCAATACTCTGGCGACAAAACTTTCTGGGTTTGGCATTAAGGAAAAAGTTGATATCCCATGGATTCAAAATTCGTTTCATTTGACACAAATGCCGATTTTTGAACATTTTTCTCGGCTATAAGAGACGATTCGAAGACAGTGAAAAATTGCAAAAACTATTAAAAAATGAACATTATAAACGTGGTTAGTCTGCCGGAATCGGTACAGAAACCATAAAAACCAGAAATCATCAACTGTTTTTTAGATAAAGACATGTATTGCTTATAAGCTATAAAATATTGTTGATTTGATTTGATTGATTGATCTGACATAAATAAATTATGAATCATGTTATCGTTTTCGTCAAAACGCGCTAACATAGCTTAATAAAAATTCATGCGTGCAGGCAAACCAGTTTCAACTCCTGGACATTATGAATTTTATACGGAAGGAAATTTAAGGGGACCCGATGGTCTAGCGGCCTAAAATTTAAGCTATTTTAAAAATTTTTTTTCTATATGAGGGTAATGAATAATGCTTTCAAATATTTTTACACTTATTTTATTACTAATAAACTACACAAAAATGAAAATAAAGACAAAAAAAATTTTTTTTTTAAATTAGAAAAATGATGCTGAAGTCTCCCTCTCTAAAAAAATGGAATTGCGTGGTGAATGATGATTTATCTCTCCCTCTGATCTGAAATAAAACAATTGACGAATTTTTAATTAGTATAAGTATAGCTATCGCAGGAAGTAGAATAAAAAAAAAATTGACAAAATGGCGCGTAGTCAAAAGTACAAGTTTGAAAACGACCAGTACTTTTGAATGTTTTGTTAATAAAAAAAATATAAATATTTTACGGAAACTATTAGTTTTACTTCCAGCGAGAGCTAGAACTATTCAGAAGAACATATTAAAATTTCAGACAAATCGGTCAAGTAGTTTTTTTTTTCTGGCCCCCGCAAGACGAAAAAAGTAGTTTCGAGATAAACGCGTTTAAAGTTTCAAGCTTACCACTTATTCTTCTACCTACCTGACCTTCTAATGGGCTGTAGATCCTGAAATACTCTGAACAGTATATTTTTAAGATACTATACTTTCGAAAAAAAAATCGATTTTTCGAAAATTCTCGACCACCGGGTCCCCTTAAATCTGTATGTAACATTCGACGTACCGATGTGTTAGAAAGGTTCAATGCAGGTTAGTGTTTACGGGATGAACGTCGTGGACTACGAGTTAACCCTCCTGTCAATACTCGGATACCCTTTTACACATTCTCTTTCAAATATTATTGACCTAATGGTAAAATAAAGTTTAGCCTATGCAGATCCTCGTTATTTGTGTCATTTTACAGTCATTTCTATTTTAATCGTGCATTATTTGCGTTATCATATTTATTGATTTGAATAAATTGTGGTGATTTTTTAAAATTTAAAATGTGTTATTTATTGACAAATTAATACTTATTTTCATAATAAAATTATTGAACATAATTTATCTGCATAATAAAAGCCCACGTTTCTCGTCACTTTATCCGCAGGACAAAGCCTATGGTGACGAGAATGTTTGCTTTGTCAACAAGAATAAATGTGAACTACGAGGGTGGCCCCAGAAGTACCCGACCCAACAAAGGAAACACAAACCTTTTGGGAAAAAATATATTTATTTTTCAACATAATCTCCTTTCAGCTCTATACACTTTTCCCAGTGATGTTCAATAAGTCCGATACCCTTTTTATAATAAGAACTGTCTTGCTCCTCAAAATACCCATTACCTGCCGACATCACTTCTTCATCGTTGGCAAATCTTTGGCAACTGAGCCATTTTTTTCAAGTTTGGGAACAGAAAATAATCCGTTGGGGCTAAATCTGTCGAATAGGGTGTATGAGGTAGCAACTGAAACTTTAATTCATTAATTTTGGCCATTGCAATAACGGATTTGTGAGCTGGTGCATTGTCTTGATGAAACAACACTCTCTTCTTGGCCAAATGCGGCCGTTTTTGCTTGATTTCTTCGCTCAAACGTCGCAATAAGTTCGCATAATACTCGCCGTTGATAGCTTTTCCTTTTTAAAGATAGTCAATGAAAATTATTCCACGCGCATCCCAAAAAACCGACGCCATGACCTTGCCTGCAGATGAAACGGTTTCGCCTTCTTTGGAGCCGGTTCTCCCTTTTCAATCCATTGTTTTGATTGTTCTTTTGTCTCGGGTGTGAAGTGATGGACCCATGTTTCATCCATGGTTATGAAACGGCGCAAAAATTCTGCTTTGTTGCTGTGAAACTTCGCTAAACACTCAATTGAAACATCTTCACGACACTGTTTTTGCTCGAGTGTGAGCAAACGCGGCACCCATCTTGCACACAGCTTTCTCATGTCCAAATTTTCAGATAATATGCGATGTACCGCACTTTTTGAAATGCCTACTATGTCTGCTAGCTCGCGTACTTTCAGTCGACGATCATCCAGTACCGCTTTGTGGATTCTCTTCACCATTTCTGGAGTCGTCACCTCATTCGGTCGACCACTGCGATGCTCGTCTTGGCAGCTCGTACGGCCTCATTTAAACTCTGCTACCCAATATTTCACTGTTGTAAACGAAGGAGCAGACTCACCCAGAGTAGAATCCAGTTCAGCTTTCATATTGGTTGGGCTGAGGCCTTTCAAATAAAAGCATTGTATCACGTAACGATGACCAATTTTCTCCATTTTCACAAATTCACTGAAAACGTTTACTATTGATGGCTGCTAAACAAATACTAACCAACGTAGCGTCCTCAAACTTGAAACATATGCTTTATAGATTGTGTACTTTCTAATACAGTGATACTTTTCAAACAACTACCGCCATCTCTAGGTCAGGCCGGGTACTTCTGGGACCACCCTCGTATATTTTTTTCATTCCATCAAAGTGTTCTACAAGTGATTAATGCGGTGTATTTTGATACACTGATGCGGATTTTTGTAGCAATGTCATCATTTTCTGAAATAATACTTTTTCACATTTTCTATACAATCCAAAAAATACGCATTCGTTTATTAAAATACATAAAGTTGCTGTAAGTCATATTCGTACACAAGAATTGATATAACAAAAGACAAAAAAAAGTTTGCAAATAATGATTGAATCGCATAAATGGTTTTGCAGCCTGTAGTGTAGATTGATGTTGCATCCCATTTTTCTAAGAAAAAATCAATCATTTTTGTATTTACAATAAAATTAGTGCAATAAGGTAAAATTATGTGCAAGTTTTGAGACATACGTATTCGTACTGTTGCGTGTGGGAGTAGCACTACCGATTTAGTGTGGCACTAAGGAGTGAGAACTCGACTCCTTTTTAAATTAAAGAAAAGGAGTCTATTTTGTGTTTTTAACGTGTTCTTTTCAACTATGAATACAAGATATAATAAAAAAACTATTGTAGTTTCGGCATACTGACTTGCTGAGCTTCTGACTTAACGATTATGTCTTCATGGCTTCTGACTTCAAGGTTTACTTCATGACTTATTACTTCATGTCTTACTTCATTACTTACTTGATGACTTGCTTCATGACTTTTTTTGAATCGCCTAGCGAGTCATTTTTATATATGATTTCGGACGATATTCCAGGTATATATCTGAATATTAATATAAATGAATGATATCGATTTAGGCTATTAGTTTGCAATTCAATAAATACATATAACTTAATGGTCTGATCTAATGAAAAGAGCCAGGGTTTTTCTATATCGTTGAACGGTTTGACTTTGAAACTAGAATCACCCTGACAATAATGTTATTTTAATATATTAAAATAAATATAATTATCGCGCTTCAACACGTATATTTAACCACTATTTAACCTTACATGAAAGCGGTGAATGTCTAAAGGAAATTAGTAAATTGGTATTAAGAATTCATTCCACCGTGTAATATATTATAAAAAAGCACAAAAACGAAAGCAGCGTTGAAAATAAACCCAGAAATATAGGCAGAAGAATTCTAAGTGATCGAGATGAGCGTGATTTTTTTAAGAAAGTAAGAAAGAATCGTTTTATTAATGCTCCTAAACTTTCTACCACTATTGGGAATACAACTGCAAAAAAACGTTAGTGCACCTACAATTAATAGAACTGGAAGTATATATGACTACAAGACAGATTAGATAGAAGACTAGTAGCATTAATAGAAAGCAATGTCATCATTTTCGTAGAAATGTCATCGTTCTATGAAATAATATCTTTTTCACATTTTCTATACACTCTAAAAAATACGCATTAGTTTATTAAAATGTATAAAGTTGCTGACAGTCGTATTCGTACACAAGAATTGATATTACAAAAGACAAAAAAAAGTTTGTAAATAATGATTGATAGCATAAATGGTTTTGGAGTCTGCAGTGTAGACTGATGTTGCATTGTATTTTTTTAAGAAAAAATTAATCATTTTTACATTTACAATAAATTTGGTGCAATAAGATAAAATTATGTCCAAGTTCTGAAACACACGTATTGTTGTACTGTTGCGTGTGGGAGTAGTATTACCGATTTAGTGTGACATTAAGGAGTGAGAACTCGATTTCTTTTTAAATTAATGAAAATGAGTCTGTTTTGTGTTTTTTAACGTTTTATTTTCAACGATGAATACAAGATATAATAAAAAAAGTATTGTAGTTTCGGTATACAGACTTACTGAGCTTCTGACTTAACGATTATGTCTTCATGGCTTCTGACTTCAAAGTTTACTTCATGATTTGTTACTTCAAGTCTTACTTCATGACTTACTTGACTTATCACTTAACGAGTGGCTTCATGACTTATTTGAATCGCCTAAGTAAGTAAAAGTAAAAATAATTTTATTCATAGTCATTAGATATATAGAATATGACAGGGGTTTACATGGATTCTACGGAAATGTGCAAGGTTTGACACCATCTTAGCCGTGAGGATTTTAAGATGCAGTTTGATCGAGCTAGAACAGTAAAACTAGTGTAATACTAACTTAACTAACTTAGATAAAATTATTTTCATGTTCTGCAAATTTTATTTTATTATTTGACAGCTTCGTGGCGTCGAAAAAATTTTCAAAAATCGACTAGATCTCACTTAAAACTAACTTACAGATTACACTTACACTAATGGCGGGTTTTACCCCTGATACACAGTTCGAGGGTGAATGTCACTGTTTCACACTACACGAGTGTTGACAGGCACTGGCACTAATTTTCACTATAAGTTGTCACTTTGGTCACACTATAGCACTGTTTTTTCACTGTACTCAAGTTAGGTATGCAAATTAATTTCAACACTGCTTTCAGGTAAAGCAGTACCGAAGGCAAGCAGTGTCGAATTTGAATAGCCTAGCGTGGCCTATTTATATTTGATTTCGAGCTGTATTCCAGGTATATATCTGAATATTAATATAAATGAATGATAACGATTCAGGCCATTAGTTTGCAATACAATAAATACATATAACATAATGGCCTGACATAATGAAAAGAGACAGGGGTTTTCTATCCTCTTGAACGGCTTGACTTTGAAACTAGAATCACCCTGATAATAATGTTATTTTAATACATTAGAATAAATATAATTATCGCGCTTCAACACGTACATTTAACCACCATTCAATCTTACATGAAAGCGGTAAATCACTAAAGAAAATTAGTAAATTGGTATTAAGAATTCATTCCACTGTGTAATATAAAAAAGTACAAAAACGAAAACAATGTTGAAAATAAACCTAGAAATATAGGCAGAAAAATTCTAAGTGATCGAGATGAGCGTGCATTTTTTAAGAAAGTAAGAAAGAATCGTTTTATTAATGTTCCTTAACTTTCTACCACTATTGGGAATACAACTGCAAAAAAACGTTAGTGCACCTACAGTTAATAGAACTTGAAGTATATATGACTACAAGACAGACTAGATAGAAGACTAGTAGCATTAATAGAAAGCAATGTCATCATTTTCGTAGCAATGTCATCGTTCTATGATATAATATCTTTTTCACATTTTCTATACACTCTAAAAAATACGCATTAGTTTATTAAAATATATAAAGTTGCTGACAGTCGTATTCGTATACAAGAATTGATATAACAAAAGAAAAAAAAAGTTTGTAAATAATGATTGAATAGCATAAATGGTTTTGCAGTCTGTAGTATCGTATTTTTCTAAGAAAATATTAATCATTTTTATATTTACAATAAAAATATTGCAATAATGTAAAATTATGGGCTAGTTCTGAGATACTTGTATTCGTACATTTAAGTATTAAGTTTGAAATTTTTTCAAAAAAAGTATATCTTATCCGTGGTCAAATTTGACAACCCCTCAGTTCAATACATGGGATACTCACACACATCCTATGAATATAAAAATTAAAAGGGAGTAGGAATATATATATATATATATATATATATATATATATATATATATATATTTACAAGCTAAATAAATAAGTCAATACAAATGCAAAAATAGATTTGAACTTAGATTTTATTAAGCACATTCATTAGTGTGTTATAGTTATAGTATCTTCATTGCACACAGGCTTTTTAAACGTTTCCATCATTTTCGCGTCTTTCGCTGTTTTTTTTTTATCACATTATTATAAGACATATGGTATGAGCCTAAAACAATTTTTTCCCTTGCTATCCAATGCATGGTCGGATGATGTTGAAGGAGTGTTGCTCTTACGAATTTGTTTACCAAACATAATCTTAACAGCAAGCTTTATTGTAAAATTCTACATTATTCGATCATTTCTTGATCGATCTTGAATTATAAGCATGAAGAGTTCTTCTCACAATTAGTGCAAAAAACAGCGGTGCTGAATTGTATTTTTTATTCATTTTATTATTGTGATAATATATAATGTAAGCCGCTAAACTCGCAATGTCAATTATATTATAAAAAAAAGATAGAGGCCACCTTTTAGATGCCCTTTTCGTAGTGTACCTCCCAATCATTTGATCCATTGTATCGACTCCATTGTTCGTTTTATTATAATAATGAATTATTTCTAGCTACTTTTTTCACCAGCGCTTACAGTCATGTGCGAATGGATCGTTGATAAAAAAGTATAACAGATTTATTTTTCTTTCGAACATAAGAACAAATTGTAACATTTTCATGGAAACCAAACGTTGTTAAGTTTATTTTGCGAGATTTAGAAGCAGCCATTTCCGTCGGAATATATTTTTTGTTTCTTTCCAAAGTTCTAACGACTGTAAGGTTCCATGATGAAAGAAATTTCGCTAAGGGTAGCGTTGTAAAAAAATTATCCATAGAAATATTTCTGCCTGATTCTTTATATAATGGAGCCAAGTTTTTCACGACCCGTTCGCTCCGATTCACTTCTCGATTATCCGCAGTTTTTCCGGTATAAATTTGTTCTTATAATGGATATGAATATTCTGCATTGCAAATTCACCAGGTTTCAATTCCATATTTTGCTGATATCGATGGGATACACTAAGTGAATTGTATTCTACCTCGAAATGGGTAAAGATGCTCGTCAATCGTCAGGCGCTCTATTTGTTTGTGCATTGTAGCCAAGTTTGAATTCAACATCGTTCAAATATCTCGTATGGTAGTAGCTTTGTCCTCTTCAATACGAGTTCTTCGAGTATTAGCATCATCAAAGGTAACAAATCGTAGAATATTCCAAAATCTATCAACTCCCATGGTAACTCAATATGAAAGGATAATGCGATGCCTGCCACATCTCGGCTGTATGATATACATTCGAATTATTTACTCCAGAAGTAATCAAAATGGTTATAAATACATAAAACTCTTGAATCATGAAATCTTTCCATACCAGATCTTTTTACACGTCTGCACTCACCGTAATCTTATTTAAAGATGAAGCTATGCTACGGAATTTGTTATTAAAGATTCCTGGTAAATCTCAGGATAAGTGGAAGGGATGAGCACTTCCTTTGTTGAGATACAGCTATCGAAGTTTAAGAAAAAAGGGTCGGCAGGTAGGTGAACGGTATCGTGGGTACCCAGGTACCTCGGGCATTGAATGAATTGAGAAATTTTGGGTATTGACAGGTGGGTTAAGGTAACCCTAATGTTTGGTTCACATGTAGGCAGAGTTTAGCAAAGTATAGTCATTTAGATAAGTCAATTGTTCACA
>CM068313.1:56015980-56053480 GCA_034766995.1 Acanthacorydalis orientalis
CAAATTGGAAAAAACAACCTATGGCATTCCACTTTAATTCGGTTATAGAAAAGCACTTGTGTAAACAAAGGCTTGCGTCTGATGACTGAATTATAGTGGGAAATGTTTAGACTTGAAAACGACGTAAGAGACATCTGTCACTGCCTACAGTATACCCACCTAGAGCCATGTACACGTGAACAGCGGCTTTCAATGCAACCTTTGTATTATTTAGTAATTCAATTCGGTACTAAAATACAATCGAACTGAAATACTAAATGGGAGACAACATGTTTTTTTTTTAATTTTTGAATCTTTTTTTAATAAATTCCTGTGGAAGCCTAAGTTGAATCACTATACATGTGATCATCGCTATATACGAGGTCAGACAATTAAGTAATGCGACAAAATTCAAAAATCGAGTATATTTAAAAATTAAGGTACATTGCTGCGATCTACTTCAAAGTAGTCCCCTCCCACATCTATACACTTATTCCAGCGAGTTTTCCAGTTTTCGTAACAATTCTGGAACACTTCTTGTGGGACCTCTCCGAGTACCCTCGTCACAGATTCTTGGATATCTTCAACGGAGTCAAAATGTCGACCTTTGACGAATTTTTTCATATGGGGGAATAGGAAAAAGTCGCAGGGTGACATGTCCGGTGAATAGGGCGGTTGTGGTAACGTTGCGATGCCTTTAGACGCCAAAAACTGAGAGACACTGAACGCACTGTGACAAGGAGCATTGTCGTGATGCAGAACCCAAGTCTTCGCGATCTCTGGACGCACTCTGAGCACCCCTTTTCGTAATTTTTGCGGTAGAATACTTGATTTACGGTTTGTCCAGGTGGTACGAACTCTTTGTGAACCACCTCTTTGCTGTCGAAGAAGCAAATCAACATGGTTTTCACTTTGGACTTGCTCATTCTCGCCTTCTTTGGCCTTGGTGCTCCAGGGGACAGCCACTGTTGGCTTTGTCGTTTAGTTTCGGGGTCATATTGAAAGAACCAACTTTCATCACCAGTAATAACTCGATCGAGAAGAGTAGGATCACTTTCAACCTGCTCGAGACAATCTTGAGCGATATATATATATTCATTTTCGTGACATGCACTACTCGCGCGTTGTTACAAAACACTAAACAGCTGACGAAGAAATGATCTTACGAGGGTGGTCAAGGTCTCAATCGAGAGAGTAGGGATCTGCTATTACGGTGGCGGAGTTACAGGTTCGCAGTATTACCATAGGCCGAGAAAAAAAATCGGTCGCATTACTTAATTGTCTGACTTCGTATGTCAAAAAGGCGTTGTTGATGGCCTATAGCTGCTGCATGGAATTATTTCGTATGGAATATAATCTTTTTATAATTAAAAATCAATCCTGTTGTCGTCGTCAAATGCTTTTTATTCCTATTCTGATTTGCTGATGTAGATCGCGCTGCCTCTGTTCTGATTGGTTGACATCAGTCTGTCGTATGTAGTTCTCAAACGTTATACAACAATAGAGAGTGTACGATTTCGGTGTAAAACTGATAAAAAAGTTTATTCAAAATATTATACTCACTGAAGCTTCAGAGTAAAAAAAAATGTTATACATTTTAACATTGTGTTCTGTTAAGTTAATTATTTATAAACTTTTCCAATAAAAAAATTACAAATTACATTTTATCCAGATTGTTTTTGCGTATAATTTGTTAACTTCTATTATTTATTATGGGAGAGTGAACGTCAGCGAGCAAGGGGCGGGGTTCGTTGGTTTTATTTTAAAATCATTTTTTTATAAATAAGATTTTATGATGTTAGTCCGACTATTCCTTGGTCAAATCTCGTATACGACCTTAGTAATGAAAATCGATAAGATTATACAACAGTTATATTTTCAAACAATGTATAAAATGAGAACATTGTAAATGTACATCTTTCATAAATCTCTGATTGACGTCAATTTGTCTCGAGCTCGTCATTCTTGCTTGTCGATCCTGACATCAAAGCAAATAACTTGATGATTTGAAATATACCGTAGCATTTGTAATATGTATATATATACATATATATATATATATATATATATATATATATATATATATATATATCGATTACAGTAGATATAATAGAAATCTAAAGCACTTAATTCTATATCGTTTGTGAATTGATCAAAGGCATTCGTTTGTATAATGACTGATGATATTTAGTTGGGTGAGATGAAATTTCATTCAATTATCATTCAAGTAATCTGTTAAATCATTTGTTTATTAATAAAAAATTGTTAAATGAAAATATATATAATTTTAGAATTTTTATAAATATATATGCAATTCCAACTCGAGAAAATATAGAAATCATAAATAGATGTGTATGAGGATTAAAAAAATATCACCATTTAGTGGTAAATTATGGTAGGTAAAAGAGGTAAAGAATGGTAAATTCTTAAATATTTTTAAAATTTTATCACTTTTAAATGTGTGAATTATATGAATTATAATAAACTAAAAAGATTCACAAATAAATGCACTTTGTAATAAGTAAAAGATGTTGTAAAAGCTGATTTTAGAAATGTTTTCTTTTGACGGAAAACGTCTTACACCGCGGTTTTAGTATGGCTGGAGTCTATGCGAAAGTCGATGTTACGATTTTGTGTATATTCAACAAATCTTAACTTTAAAACTATAACGCATATCCAAATAAGAAATACATGGTTTAAGGGGACCCGGTGGTCTAGAATTTTCGAAAAATCGATTTTTTTTTTCGAAAGTATAGTATCTTAAAAATATACTGTTAAAATTTGATGACGAAATTCAGAGTATTTCAGGATCTACAGCCCATTAGAAGGTCAGGTAGGTAGAAGAATAAGTGGTAAGCTTGAAACTTTAAGCGCGTTTATCTCAAACTACTTTTTTCGTCTTGCGGGGGCCAGAAAAAAAAACTACTTGACCGATTTGTCTGAAATTTTAATATGTTATTCTGAATAGTTCTAGCTCTCGATGGAAGTAAAACTAATAGTTTCCGTAAAATATTTATATTTTTTTTATTAACAAAACATTCAAAAATACTGGTCGTTTTCAAACTTGTACTTTTGACTACGCGCCATTTTGTCAATTTTTTTTTTATTCTACTTCCTGCGATAGCTATACTTATACTAATTAAAAATTCGTCAATTGTTTTATTTCAGATCAGAGGGAGAGATAAATCATCATTCACCACGCAATTCCATTTTTTTAGAGAGGGAGACTTCAGTATCATTTTTCTAATTTAAAAAAAAAATTTTTTTTGTCTTTATTTTCATTTTTGTGTAGTTTATTAGTAATAAAATAAGTGTAAGAAATTTGAAAGCATTATTCATTACCCTCATATAGAAAAATTTTTTTTTTAAAATAGCTTAAATTTTAGGCCGCTAGACCACCGGGTCCCCTTAATAGAGTAAAGATGTAAGAATGTTAGGCAATGTTAAGCTTAAGCGCGTGACGTCACAGGTCGCCACAACATTGTCGCCAAATTGTAGTGTAATATTATCGGTTCGCCGCGCGGAAAAATGAATGTGAGTAGCTTCGTTCCATTTATCTGAAATAGTTTTTTTTTCTATACACAATGTGAATAAGTAGGCGAGAACTTTTTCAGTTTTTTCTCCTGCCATCTTCAATATTTCTACTATTAATCTATGATTCCCTACTGCTTTCCCATTTTTCATACACGTGAGACCTCTTCCAGTAATACTGGTGTGACACATTGTTTTGTAACTATTTATATAATGAATGAATGAATGAATGAATTTATTTACTTGTATTTGAGATACATAATGCGCTGTTACAAAAGTGGTTGGTATTATTTTACATGTGTTTATTTTTATAATACTTACAGTTTTACAGTTAAAATAGTAATAACGGTTAGTTGAAATAATAAAATAGTACAATAATATACAATAATTGTTAAGACCCCGAGTATGCGAATTCAGTATTAGAAGTAAAAATTACTTTATAATCGCAGCTGGCTAGTGCACACGATAAATAATTTATCTATCGTAGTTGGCCAGTGTATATTGACGAGTTTCATCTATCTCTCGCGCTGTCAACAAATAATTGAGGTTAAAATAGTTGTTAGTCTACAGTACAATTCAAAATAGGATCTGCATTGATCATTATTAAATAAAAGACACTTATTATCAAATTAATAAGTGTGTGCAGTTTGCCATTACAGAAGGTCTGCATATGTTTACTGCACATTTTGCAATAATATTAGTGAATAATATGAGGTATAGTTTAAATATTTAGACAAAATGACCGAAGTTTCAAGACTGAAGTTATATAATAAAATATATTCTTTGCTTCACTTTTGGTTTTTATGAGCATTATGTTTGGAAATTGGTTAACTTGTATGAAAGTGTTCCTATATGGCTCATATTGTGGTCATTCACTTAATAGCTTTTAAATTGTTTCATTCACATCTAAATTACACATTAGGCACTTGCCCATTTCATATATTTCATGAGTACTTCCTTTATTGCTTTTGCAGTAAATTTTGCGTCACGCATGGTTCTGATGTATTTCAGTGGTATATTAAATTTTAAGTATGGCTCACGGTCTAGGAAAATAAGGTTCTTTATTGCTTTGCATAGAATGTTATATGTCGAATTTTCTACGAGTTCGATATCATTTATTATGTTCTATTTAGACATATTATTTATTATTTTTTTATGTAACCTGTTATTTCCGTAGAGTTTTGGTTGTTCCATAGTCGCAAGAATCCGTATGTATCTTGCGTATTCTGAATTTGGGTAAACCAATTGTATTTAAGTAGATTGTTTGCCGAGTTGTTTAGATAGAATAATCTCTCATAGCGTTTACGAGGAAAACGATGTTCGTCCATTTTTACTAATTTAGCCCAATTATTCAGAGCTCTTTTGAATACATCTTGCTCAAGACTTGGTGTGCCTAATCGTATGTGTCTGTATTTGTGTGTGTGTATCTGTGTGTGTGTATGTGTGTGTGCTGTGTGTGTCTGTGTGTGTCTGTGTGTGTGCTGTGTGTGTGCTGTGTGTGTCTGTATGTGTGTGTGTCTGTGTGTGTGTGTGTGTCTGTGTGTGTGTGTGTGTGAGTGTGTGTGTGTGTTTGTCTGTGTCTGTGTGTGTGCTGTGTCTGTGTGTGTGTCTGCTGTGTGTGTTTCTGTGTGTATGCGTCTGTGTGTGTCTGCTGTGTGTGTTTCTGTGTGTATGCGTCTGTGTGTGTGTCTGCTGTGTGTGTGTGCCTGTATGTGTTTGTGTCTATGTGTCTATATGTGTGTGTTTGCGTTACGGATGTATGTTTGTGGGTGAGTGTTGGTTTGGGTGTCGATGAGTGTGGGTGTGGATTAGTGTGGGTGAGTGTAGAAGGGAATGAGAGTCTAATCATCTAATCTCGTATATCCAGGTCGACAATTCGGTAATGCTAAGAACTTTTTGAAAAATTGTTGTGTAACTTTTTCTATCTCGTTGAAGAAACGTACACCCCCAATTCTGATACCATAAAGTAATACAGTACATATTAACGATTTGAAGAGTATTGACCGTAATTCTCAATTTGTTGCGTTCTTTTGCCATTATTGTTTTCCATAAAGCCCCCATTAACATTATAGCTTTTGTTTGAAAATGATTTATTGCATTGAATAGTCCAGAAGATATGAATGAGACACTCGAATACACAAATTGTTGCACTATTTCTATATGTTCATATTTATATTTTATTTTTTTGCGTATAGCGCACCGTCTTTTTTTTACGATCATTATTTTGGACTTTTTGTATTCACTTCGACGCCGACCCATTGACAATAGGAAGATAGAGTGTTTATTTTAAGTTGTAAGTATATATATATATATATATATATATATATATATATATATATATATGTATGTATGTATATATAGCTAGTTTTTTTATTGTTGGCGATCACATATAATTTATATAAAGCGAATAAAATTTAAGCTTATAAGATCCCTATATCTCTTCAAAATGTCACATATGATATTTGTGAAACAATTCTCGTAGTAAAATTGAAATGAAATCTTATGGATCCCGTCGAGTATTTTTAACGACCCAGAGGAAGAGATTTAAACCGGATTACTGTCGCAGAGATACACGGATTATCCATAATACGGTTTTATTAACAGCTTTACGATGTTGACACGTGCGGAAAAAAAATAATAATAGGAAAACACACACTCGCATGAAATATGGACTCGTGGTTGAACTGTCAAATTTGTGCTTCGAGGAAGTTGTAATAAACTGAATTATAACAAAATAAGAACGAGTCAATTTAGGACTCCACATGGAAATATTAAAAGTGGATGCGGGGGTTAAGAAAAGTCATGTTATTTTTTATTTAGTATCTTAGTTCAATTCAATACTAAAATAAAATCTAACTAAAATACTAAACGGGGAATAACATAATTTTTAGATTTGTTTAGTACTTTTGTGTGAAAGCCTTAGTTCGATTATATTATAAATGACCGAATTTTTACCGTGTGTTATTTGTGTTATCATATTTATTGGTTTGAATTAATTGTGGTGATTTTTAAAATATAAAATGTGTTATTTATTGACAAATTGATATTTATTTTCATAATAAAATTATTAAACATCATTTATCTACATAATAAAAGCCCACATTTCTCGTCACTTTATCCGCAGGACAAACCTATGGCGACGAGAATGTTTGCTTTGTCAACAAGAATAAATATAACTATATTTTTTTCAATCCATCAAAGTATTCTACATGTGATTCATGTGTTGTATTTTGATACACTGATGCGGATTTTTGTGACAATGTCATCATTATCTGAAATAATATTTTTTCACATTTTCTATACATTCCAAAAAATACACATCAGTGTATTAAAATACATAAAGTTGCGGACAGTTGTATTCGCACACAAGAATTGATATTACAAAAGACAAAAAAAGTTTGTAAATAATGTTTGAATAGCATAAATGGTTTTGCAGTCTGCAGTGTAGACTGATGTTGCATCGTATTTTTTTAAGAAAAAATTAATCATTTTTATATTTACAATAAAATTGGTGCAATAAGGTAAAATTATGTACAAGTTCTGAAACACACGTATTCGTACTGTTATGTGTGGGAGTAGCAGTACCTATTTAGTGTGGTATTAAAGAGTGAGAACTCGACTCCTTTTAAAATTAATGAAAATGAGCATGTTTTGTGTTTTTAACGTTTTATTTTCAACGATGAATACAAGATATAATAAAAAAGTATTGTAGTTTCGGTATACAGACGTGCTGAGCTTCTGACTTAACGATTATGTCTTCATGGCTTCTGACTTCAAAGTGTACTTCATGATTTGTTACTTCAAATCTTACTTCATGACTTGACTTATCACTTAACGAGTTGCTTCATGACTTATTTGAATCGCCTAAGTAAGTAAAAGTAAAAAGAATTTTATTCATAGTCATTAGATACATAGAATATGACAGGGGTTTACATGGATTCTACGAAAATGTGCAAGGTTTGATACCATCTTAGCTGTGAGGCTTTTAAGATGCAGTTTGACCGAGCTGGGACAGTAAAAATAGTGTAATACTAACTTAACTAACTTAGATAAAATTATTTTCATGTTCTACAAATTTTATTTTATTGTTTGTCAGGTTCGTGGCGTCGGAAAAATTATCAAAAACCGACTGAAGTTTAATTCATTAAATTTCGTTCATAGGTATTTTTTTATGATTAAATACATTATGTTGTAAGAACCAATAAACTGTTTTTTTTCTTTCTATGTTTCTTTCGGTTTTCCGTCATTTTTTACGGGTTATATACTAGTTTATTAATATATGTTTTTTAAAACAGACAAATTTTATTTTATATTACAGAAATATGTTTTTTTAATTATTTAACCCGCGTATAATACGTTAATATTAATATTGATGAGGTTCACTGTATCCTGCAAGTCTCATATTGAATAACCTTAATATATTTTCCATATTAATATAAAGCACTAGCAAAAACGTTAATATTATTTACGTTTTCCCTTAGGATGCTGCATTAATACGAGGCGCATCAGTGAAGAGGAAATTTTAAAAGCACGTTTACTCACTTATCGTTGGAGTGAGAGGATACAATTCAGTGATATATTGTTATTTATTCATATCCATTTAGTAAACATGGAGCAGTGGTCCGGCGTGGATCGAGCTTTCACTGTGAAATCATTTTACAAAAATTGCGAGTCTGCTACAACTGCACTGCGGCTATTTGCGCAATCATTATAACATTCCGCGTTGTGGAGAGGTATCGACCACTCATGCCATCAACTTTTTAGTTCAGAAATTTGAGGAAACTTGTTCCACATTAAATTTGAAACGTTGAAGCTTCCGAAGAACAGTGAAAAGTATTGATTTTGTTAAGCCCGGTTCAAACGTATCCAGTGATTTAGTTGAGTTTAGTCGACTGGTCGAGCAATTTAGTATTCGACCAGTCTGAACACTCACACTTTAGTCGAATAAACTTGCATGTTCCAGTCATGAGTTGAGTTTAGTAAATAGAAGCCAATTCTATTTTTCAGGCCAGTAGTCCTTCTTTTCAGTGAACTTGCCTGTTGTTGTCTACTTAGTGTAGGTATAACAATCAACGTATTGTGCAGTAAAATAAGTGCAATAATGTATATTAATACGATGTTAAAGTGATATAGCTTGAAAATGGCAAAGTGGTCTGAAAGAAATCCACTCACTCACTACCTGAATCTGATCCATTGTACTAAGTCCGCTTCGAAATCCGGTTTATTCCCTCAGTTGAGCGAAATCTAGCTACGCTTGTAGACGTTTTGGCTTTGTTCCATTTGTCTGGGATAGTTCTTTTTTCTATACACGATGTAAATATCTCCGTAAACAATTTCTCAGTTTTTCTCCCACTAACTTGAAGATTTCTACAACTAATCCGTCATTCCATGCTGCTCTCCCATTTTTCATATTCTTTATTACATATGAGACCTCTTCCGGCAGTACTGGTGGGATATATTGTTATGTACGTTTTTATCCTTGTTTTCTTCATTAGATACACTTTTGTATAGCTTAGTGATGTGTATATATATATATATATGTGTGTGTGTGTATATATATATATATGTATATATGTGTGTGTATGTGTATGTGTGTGTGTGTATGTGTGTGTGTATGAGTGTGTGTGTATGAGTGTTTATGTGTGTGTGTATGTGTGTGCGTGACAAAATTGATAAAGAAAGGAAACTATTCACACATCTGTATGTTGAGGCTTTTTTAGCGTCCATGACAACTTTTTTATTTTTAATTGAAAAAAATTGAACCTCTATTGGTTTTAGGTTTTTGTAGGACTACATTCTACACACATTGTCTTATATATATATATATATATATATATATATATATATATATATATATACACTGTATATTTCGGTGTGTAAGGTTACTTTTGTATAAGACGTGGTCGAAATGTGTGGATTAAATTTGTACATTTACCACATATCGGTCATATAAATTGATCCTAAATTGAACTCCTCTTTCACATATAATAAAATTTTATGTTCAAAATCGAAATCAGAAAAATTACATTTTTCGATTTAAAATTTCAAAAATGAAATCGCTGAATCACCCTGTTTTGACATAATGTGAATGTGCCAAGAATGGAACAATTGGATGTTGTCAAACGAAAAAACATTTACAAGCAGTGCGGTTATGCTGGCGCAATTACTTGATGTACTGTGTGATTTCGTGATCAAAACGTGGAATAAATTAAGACTAGAGAGGGTAATGAAATCATTCAAAAAGTACTGGATCTGTAACGCTATGGCTGGTACAGAAAATGATCTATTATATGACGGACACTGATGATGATGAAAATGAAACTGATTCAGCAGATTTGACCCCGACCCGTAAGACGAGAATGTAAACAATGAACGTCAGGATGTGCTTCATGAAATTTTAGACTAGGATGATCAATAAAACTTAGACCTATAAGCAAAATGTATTCTATTTTTAACATTTTTTTTTATTTAAATTGAATTATTTAATGAATTTATGTTATATGCTATAGTTTAACCCTTTGCACTCAGAGAGGTGATTCTCAGTCACTATGACGTTTCATGCTGCAATTCGAGTGATGAGTGAGAGGCGTCAATCTTTTTTTATGCTGAAAGACTGGCCCCTCTCATTCACCACTCGAGTGGCTGGATGAAACGCCGTGATGACTGAGAGTCACCTTTCGAGTGGAAAGGGTTAAGTTCTTTTTTTAAAATAAAAAATAATTTGTCTATAAGCACAATAAATTCTTCGTGTTATTTTAAAGGCCCCATTTCTGTATTGGGCGTATAAGATGACCCCTCTCCCATTTTTTGAAGATTTTTTTGGATTTTAATGGTCGCCTTATAAGTCGAGTTATACGGTATATATATATATATACATATATATATATATATATATATATATATATATATATATATATATATATATAAATTATTACACAAAAAACTGACAGATTAAAATGATTATTTATTATAATATTTAAAAGCTGTTAATATTTAAAACTTGATACTTGTTATTCTGTATGAGATTAATAGATGGTTCTTTCGTTGTGTCAAATATTCAGTAATAAATGCCAAAAAATTTAAAAAAAACTCCGAAAAAGATCGATGGATAGATTTGGTAAAGATATAAGAAAATGTATTGTAAATTTATGGAAAACAGAGGCACTGAATCGTTTGAACTGAAAAGTTTTATAAGACGCCTTCATTCAACAGCGGATTGAAAGAGGTTAATGATGACGATATATACATACATATATATATATATATATATATATATATATATATATATATATATATATGTGTGTGTGTGTGTATGTATGTATGTAAAGATGAAATTTCGAATATTTTTTTATTTTGATTAAATGTCATTTCAATTGATTCATTCATTTGAAAGTAAATATTCATTTTAAGTAAAGCTCATAGAAATAAAACGAAACAGACTACGGTTATTGTTTATCGAGCAGAACAAATCCACTGTTTTTATCGCAACCTGTTGCACTGAAATCGTTTTCTGTTAATAAAACCGGTCGTGATATTTGTCTGCCGTACGAACCGGTCTGTACGAGGTTTTTTAGGTTTTTCCATGATACATACTTGATAGTGACGTTCGATATAAACAAAACTCATCCATAAAATGAGAATTTCATACAAATTGAATATATTGTGCACTAGTACGTACACAGAAATATTCAGAATGGCCAGAATAAGACGCAATCAGTGTTCATTTAACCATGTAAGAGATATGAGATACTGAAAATGTTTTCCATACGCAGTCAGGTATAAGAGAAATTCATTTATTTGAGATTAGTAGATATTTTTTTAAAAAACACACAGGAGTTTTACAATTAAATAGTTTTTAGTTGGCTAGTTTCATTTTTGAGGTTCTTAATTCAATTTCCTGTCTGAATACAATTATTAAAATGTAATCATAAGATAACTTTTATAATGTCCGTGCTTCTGGTCTCTTAAATTATTGAAAAATATTGCATTTTATATATATATATATATATATATATATATATATATATATATATATATATGTATATATATATATATATATATATATATATATATATATATATATATATGTATATATATATATATATATATATATATATATATATATATATATATATGTATATAGATAGACAGAGAAAGAGAAAGAGATTGTGAGAGACGTGTTTGGTGAAACTGTACTGCCAGAAACCACGTGGTCGACGTGAGTGATTCATCTGTCTGTGCCGTTTATCGAGTTAAGATGAGGTGTGCTCTTGTTATAAATTATAATCATTTGAGTGCGAGATTTTGAAACACATTAAATGAATATTTATTTTCGTTATTGTAACAAAAGACATACATTAAGTGTCACACATTTTTGTGAAGTGAGAAAACAATATCAACAAGTGTACTATTTAATCAGAGGTAAAGTGATTCGTGCCGGTGTGTTCGGTGCATCACATTTTGTGGACATAAAATAATTGATAGATATTCTGTTGAATATATATATATATATATATATATATATATATATATATATATATATTTTGTTTGACATTATTTCAAATATATAACAATTATTTTACAATAAATTAAATATTTAATTAGTGTTAGAAATATTCCGTTACACATCAACTCGTACTAATAAATGTGAATAATAATTTATTTTAGTTCTTATATAAAACCGTTTATAATTCAATCACGTTCACTAGGAATGGAATGCTGTTATGTAATAATGGTAAGCTGTATTCAATATTCTACTTATTTTATTGAAACAGGCAAGAAATAATATATTATTTCTTCTGAAAAAATATATATTAGAATCCAACATGTTTCATAGTAGAATAATACATGAACACACATAAAGAACTACCTAATATATGTATTTATATATATATACACATATATATATATATATATATATATATATATATATACACATATATATATATATACACATATATATATATATATATATATATATATATATACACATAACAGGTGGGCTGAAAAGTTCGTAGGCTTGCATAGAAAAAATTTTTTTTTGATAGA
Source organism: Acanthacorydalis orientalis (assembly GCA_034766995.1). Taxonomy (NCBI): domain Eukaryota; kingdom Metazoa; phylum Arthropoda; class Insecta; order Megaloptera; family Corydalidae; genus Acanthacorydalis; species Acanthacorydalis orientalis. Next base: position 56,028,539 of record CM068313.1, read on the forward strand.
ATTTGATTTTATTATTCAATATAGTTCCCTTCGAGGGCGATACAACGATTATAGCGGTCATACAATTTTTCGATACCATTTTTATAATACGATTTGTCTTTAGCCTCAAAATAGGCTTCAGTTTCGGCGATTACCTCTTCATCGGAGCAAAATTTCCGTCCAGCGAGCATCCTCTTGAGGTCTGAGAACAGAAAAAAGTCGCTGGGGGCCAGATCTGGAGAGTACGGTGGATGCGGAAGCAATTCGAAGCCCAATTCTTGCAATTTCGCCATCGATTTCATTGATTTGTGACACGGTGCATTGTCTTGATGAAACAGCACTTTCTTCTTCTTCAAATGAGGCCGCTTTTTCGCGATTTCGTCTTTTAAACGCTCCAATAACGCTACGTAATAGTCGCTGTTTATGGTTTTTCCCTTTTTTAAGATAGTCAATGAATATTATACCATGAGTATCCCAGAATACTGATGCCAGAACCTTGCCAGCCGACTTTTGCGTCTTTCCACGCTTTGGAGTCGGTTCATCACGTGCAGTCCACTCGGCTGACTGTCGATTGGATTCCGGTGTGAAATGATGGAGCCATGTTTCATCCATCGTCGCATATCTACGCAAAAATTCGGATTTATTACGATTGAACAGCTCCAAACACTCCTTAGAATCATCGATTCGTTGTTGTTTTTGGTCGATTGTGAGCTCGCGCGGCACCCACTTTGAACAGAGTTTTCACATATCCAAATATTCATGCACGATATGACCAACACGTTCCTTTGATATCTTTAGGGTCTCAGCTATCTCAATCAACTTCACTTTACGGTTATCAAACATTATTTTGTGGACTTTTTTGATGTTTTCGTCGGTAACAGCCTCTTTGGGGCGTCCACTGCGTGCATCGTCCTCGGTGCTCATTTCGCCTTGTTTAAATTTAGCAAACCACTTCTCTACGGTTGATTTTCCTGGTGCAGAGTCCGAATAATGTTTATTAAGCCAAGCCTTGGTTTCAACAGTATTTTTTTTCGCCAAAAAGCAATGCTTTATTAACACACGAAATTCCTTTTTATCCATTTTTTCAAGGTAACAAAAGTTCTTTCACTAAAAATGCTATAACTCAGATACTAATAGTGCAACAGCTGTCAAATTTATACACGCGTCTTTTGAAGGTTAGGGCTAATTAAAAATCATATGGATTTGATACTAGTAGCGCCATCTATGTGTCAGCCTACGAACTTTTCAGCCCACCTCTTATATATATATATACACATATATATATATATACATATATATATATATATATACATATATATATATATACATATATATATATATACATATATATATATATACATATATATATATATATATATATATATATATATAGGCTTCCATATACGTGTATTAAAATGGGGCGCAGGGATTAAGAAAAGTCATGTTATTTTTGATTTAGTTTGTAATTCAATTCAATACTAAAATACAATTGAAGTAAAATAAAACATTAAATGGGAGATAACGAATTGTTTTTAATTTTTCTATTTTTTTTTTAATAATTTTGAATGGAAGCCTAAGTTGATGGTTGGTCATTGGTGTTTTAGTGCGCTTCGACTGCTAAGATCATTAGCCAAATTTGAATCACCTACATATAAATATGTTTGTGTATATATATATATATATATATATATATATATATATATATATATATATATATATATATATAGACGTGATGTATATTTTATCTTTTATTAGAAGACATTTTTAATATTTTATAATAGTAACCAATAATATTTTTATAGAAAGTTATATTGAGTACTCGTTCCCATTTTTATTAATGTAAAAGTTGTATAACTGCATGTTATTGGGAGTATCCATATCATACAGAGATGGACAAAACCGAACCGATATGAGCAGTGTATCTGCACAAAAATGGGTCGTTCAGTAGTTTGTGTCCACTTCATTCACGGGCTGTAGATAAAGTGTTAAAATATGTCTACCTAACCCGTTAAGCGTTTTGTTTAATTTTGAGAATGTGCACTGATGTGCTTAATTATTTCTAGGCGACGACGAGTATACTCGACGAAAACACAGTAAATGCACTTGCTGTACGATTGAGTTAAATTATAACCAAATGATAATTTTTTTTGTTTTTTTTGTAAAAATTTTAAATTTATCGGTAAGTAATTCACAAATCGTATTTAATTACTGTTTGTTGGCATCCATTTTTTAATCTTGAATGTTCAAATGCTCAAATTCAAGCGACTTTCGAAATATTGCTCAGCATATATTGTAAGTCATAATCTAAAAATGTTTCCACATACATTTGGGTTTTATCGAATGAGAAATAGTAAAATTTTGGCCAGAATGGGCCGTAAATTTAAGGGGACCCGGTGGTCTAGCGGCCTAAAATTTAAGCTATTTTAAAAAATTTTTTTCTATATGAGGGTAATGAATAATGCTTTCAAATTTTTTTACACTTATTTTATTACTAATAAACTACACAAAAATGAAAATAAAGACAAACAAAATTGTTTTTTAAATTAGAAAAATGATGCTGAAGTCTCCCTCTCTAAAAAAATGGAATTGCGTGGTGAATGATGATTTATCTCTCCCTCTGATCTGAAATAAAACAATTGACGATTTTTTAATTAGTATAAGTATAGCTATCGCAGGAAATAGAATAAAAAAAAAAATTTGACAAAATGGCGCGTAGTCAAAAGTACAAGTTTGAAAACGACCAGTATTTTTGAATGTTTTGTTAATAAAAAAAATATAAATATTTTACGGAAACTATTAGTTTTACTCCCAGCGAGAGCTAGAACTATTCAGAATAACATATTAAAATTTCAGACAAATCGGTCAAGTAGTTTTTTTTTCTGGCCCCCGCAAGACGAAAAAAAATAGTTTCGAGATAAACGCGTTTAAAGTTTTGCCGGCTCCACTTATTCTTCTACCTACCTGACCTTCTAATGGGCTGTAGATCCTGAAATACTCTGAATTTCGTCATCAAATTTTAACAGTATATTTTTAAGATACTATACTTTCGAAAAAAAAATCGATTTTTCGAAAATTCTAGACCACCGGGTCCCCTTAAATGGTGCTCGGTCTCCACCTTCAATATTCCATTGTACATTTGAATTTTTATTGACTGATTAATGGCACTTCTGTAAACTAAAAATATAACTCTGAGAGCGTGCTAAGGGATGTGGGTTTAAGATGTATTAAATATCAATCAGTGTATGAGCAAGTGTCATCAGTGTGCGACCGAATGCATCGTGTGTGAATGAAGTATTCTACAACTAACAAAACTATTGTCATTCCTTTTAAAACTGTCATGGTCGTATATAAACTCAAGAAAAGGGGATCTTTGGACTGAAACCTCACTCCTAAGATACTTGGTGCTAGGGAAGAAAAAATCATTCCTCCCCAGCATCTGAATTCAATACAATAGCCTTCATTTGTTCATCACAACTTTCCTTTAATTCTAATAAACAAATGACGACTATAATTGACAGGATTTTTTTTAAAAAACTCTTATTATGTAACCTTCATAAGCATTGTCCTTTCATTTAATTTCTTGCAGTGGCAAAGGAACATTTAGAAAAAAATTCTGGGGGCGATCTAGGAAGAAAAGTATGCGTCAATGGATTAATTGACTCCATGTCACCCCGCCATGCGCCGCCGTTCTTAAAAATAATAGCCACAAAACAAAATATTTGAATTAGGATTTTGTATTTTTATTTTTGAAAAAAAATGATTTTATGGAACTATTTAGTAAAGATTTGATTTTTTTTCATTCGTGCTTTTATTATTTTGCATAGTCGATATGGTGTTTTATTTAACTGCATACTGTAACTTAGTGTTTAGTTTGAATGAAAAAAATATGGAGCTTTACAGTTGCTATTTCATTGCTTTTTATATTAAAAACAATTACATTTATTTCTTTAGTTTGTTTCATTTAATTTTGCAAATTTCTATATCAAAAGTTGTTGGTGCTGTTTTATTGTACAATACAGCCTTTTTCTATCTGTCTCTCTCTCTCTCTGTATATATATAATTTTATCTATCTATCTATAAATATATATATATATATATATATATATATATATATATATATATATATATATATATCTTTCAAGAACATTTCGAGTATCTCCCAAGCAACTAGTGACTGAAAACTTATTCGAAAGGAAAAAAAGGAAAAACGAAAAAATCATATGTCAGCATTAACGATAACGATCTGTCAGACAGGCAACCTTTGTCGCGAAACGCTATCATTCGCAAATTTTCTTTAGAGGAAAAAAAAGTCGAGGCCGGGAAAAATTTATGACACTAAAGTTAAAAAGCATTTAAAAGTATCGAGTCTTGCCGATGTAACCGTTTGTACGGTATTTGATTACACTTAAAATATTCTTATCTCAATTTGCCTGTACGAAAGTGAAAACTTCTCGATTCGCACGCAGAAAAACGATAGGGTGTGTTTGAACTGGCGCACGGACGCCGTATGAAGTATATTCGGATCGAACGTTTATGTAACGCAGAATATTTAATATAAATACTAATTAACACGGTTCGTGGTAACAGAAAAAAACTAATCTTCTTGTGTTGACTTGTATTCAATACAGCCGTTTATTTATTAGGTGTACAAATTAATTCAGTGCACTTTTTTTTATAGACAACGAATGTGTTTACAGGGAAATAGAATACGTTCCAATCCTCAAAGTATCTCCCATTATTGAAGTTAAACTTCTTTTCGGACGGTAGGCATAAGTCGAATCGTTGTGTAACGGAAGTGTTGTGATGGAAGTTTAGTACAACCATGACAACGGAAGGAATGAAATACTGATTGAGCTTGAATGGGAGGTTCTCCCGCACCCAGCGTATTCTCCGGACCTGGCCCCAAGAGATTACCATCTGTTCCGATCGATGTAACTCTCTTTGAAAGATACACATTTCCATAACTACGGAGAAGTCGAAAATCGGTTACTGAATGGAATGGCTCGAAAGACAGACCGTTCTTTCGTCGCGGAATTTAACTTCCTACAGAAAAGTGGGAAAAAGTCATAGTTTCAGAGGGAAAATACTTGGAATGTCAAACGTGTTAGATTTGAGTCTCACTTGATTTATGCAGTTTTTTTTCTTCGCCTGAATCAATGAGAATGGATCAGGCTTTTACTTTTCAACAGGATAACGCTCCGATATATATTGCCAGAATAACTAAAGAATTTTTCTTAAACAATGAACTAGATATATTATAATGGCCATCGATGTGGCCCGACTTTAATCCTATCGAATATTTGTGGGACGAATTGGATCGTAGAATTCCTTCATCCTCAAAACACAACGGTATTTAATTTAAAGACAAAATTTTGGAAACGTGGATTAGTTTGCCTCTCAGTGCTTTACAAAACCTGATAGATTCTAGAAGGCTTAACACTGTTCCGTGGACTAATGGCGGTCATACAAAATATTAAAAATAATAAAAAAACTTTTTTTGATTTTAATATTATTTTTTTGTAATTTTCAATTAACTTTTGGCAATAGACCTGGAAGTAGTTTTTGTATAATTTATGATTCGTTTGAAGTATGATTGCTAATTCCTTAACAAAATGACTATTATTAATTAACGTTTAATGAACAGTGTTTTATCTGGAGATATTTTTATTTTTTCGCACAGTTTTTAATTTTTTATCTTATTTTTTCATTTCAACTGACTTTTGGAGAGCATTATATATGTCACTTTTACGAATTTTTCGAAACCTTCTCGTATTAGGTGTACAAATTAATTCCTACGAGTACTTATGTGTGAGGATATGTTTTCACTTTTTTTCAGGTTTATTTCTAATCTATTTTCTCAATTATATTTTCAAATCATATAATGCATTTTTAAAATACTTTTATTTATTATTTTATTTATGTAACGCTGATTTTTGTATTTTAATAACAGAAAATCACTAGCTGAATTTTTTCGATTGTTAAACGACAAACTTGTAAATATTATTCTCAAAGCTATTTCATCACATTTGTCACTTTAAAATCAGATATCATAAGGCCTCATTCGCACGAGTGTTAAAAACATGCAACAACGCGCGCTTTTTTCATCTTTTCAGTAAAACATATGAAACTCAGTATTTCTTTTCACATGCCTGCGTTTATTTAACGCGCGGTAAAAAATATAGAACTTGATCCATTTCTAACGCCCAGCGTTTTGCGTTGAAGTAAATAGAACATATGGAAGAGGGTATTTTCATTCGCATTGGCGTTTAAAAAGCGCTGAATGACACCGAATTTGTCAGTCAATCTGGCTTGCACGTCGATACTGATTATAAATACATCAGATAACGGCAGACAGCGTTTACGAAAATGGCGGTATTTGATACTGAACGTTTTATTTTGGAGGTGGAATCGAGATCTTTGTTATATAACAAAGGTTTACCAAATTATTCAAACAGAATTTTGAAGGAGGACACGTAGATGGAAGTCACTTCAAAAATAATCCCAAATTGGGAAAATATCGTAGATAACAATTCTCAATAATTCATTAAATGTTTCAATTTTCATACTGGAGTAGCTGAAAAACATCCGGATACAACATTCAATCTTCATAAATAGCCACAAACTGTCCTTTCAAGTATCGTTGATCATTCAGAGGATGCACACAGAACTTTTTCATTTTTTTTCGCCTTCTTAAAATACATACAGCTATTGCCAACAATTCTTCTGAATTCATGCGTCCAAAGACGATGAAAAGAAATGATTTTTAAACGCTCATATGAACACTATATTTACGAGCGTTTTAAAAGCGCTAACTCTAAACGCAAAGTTTTTTTTAACGCTCATGCGAATAAGGCCTAAGAATAAACTACTAAGTACATAATATAAGAAGAGGAATTATCAACGTCAAATAATATGGATATGTTCTAGCACATCATTTTCAGTGTTTTGTACAATTATGATGTTTCATATTAGTTTTGTCTGATAGTTTTTTTTTACATAGAATGAATAACTTTATTTTATAAATCACAATAAATTTCAGGTTAATACGAAATAAATTACACCCGTCCCTCAATTTACGCGCAGTATCCGTTCCACGTGGATTCGTTTTACGCGAATGAAAATCGCGTAAATTGAGTATGTCAGTACAATAGAAAAAATATTGGAAATAAAAGCTAGTAAAGTTGTAGAAACACATTTATTTCACATAAATTAAAAAAAATAATGACGTTTTAGAAAACAAAATTAGATAAATTTTATTCGGTGTCATTATCGTATACTGTAATTCAAAACAATCAACCTTTTCCTTTTAATTGGCATATACTTATCATCTGCATCGCTTGAAATATTTGTAAGTTCGACATCATTTTTATTGTTAATGTTAATTTGTTCGGATGATTTGTTCTCTATCTTTTCTTTTATTAAGTTTTCATAAAGTTGCTGATATTCGCTGCAACACTTCATTAAATCTTGTCTAAATTTTAAAGCTCGTTGAATGTTTGGATCATTGTCTATAATGGCACTTACCAACTTTTTGGCTAAATAAAGAGCTTCACAAAGATTTTTTGCAGTGAATGAATTTATTTCTTCGTAGTCACTGTCACATTCATCATAAGGTTGGGTTTCAGATATTATATGAATTAAGTCAATATCAGTTAATTCACGATCTACTAGTAATTCATTAAAGTCACACTCATTTAAATTGCTAATGCCTTATTTTTCAAACTTTTGTGATCAAGTAATAATACTGGATATTCCTTATTCAGTTGTCGGGACAGTATTGCTTGGTGCAAATACTTGTAACCATATTGCTTTCCAGCACACATTTAAAGTTGACTGTTTTATATCACTTAAAGCTAAAGCAATATTCTTAACACAATTTAAAATATTATATTGTTTTAAAGCGTATGAAATCGTAAGAGATTCATCATTATCTAGTTTATTAAAAATATCATTGAAAGTCTGTATAATGTAATTAATTTTGAAGGTAGCAATTATGGCTGCACTAAAGGTTGGATCAAAGTTTAAGTAAGAATTTGCGTTAATTTGATATATAATAAATACAATGAAAAATTATATAAAATGAAATATATCTGACCGCGTAAAATGAGATCGCATAAATCGATACTGCGTATAAAAAGAGCAGCGTAAATAGAAGTATAATTTGCCGCGTAAAAAAACTCGTGTAAAAAAGTCCCGCGTAAATTGAGGGACGGGTATACTTTAAAAATGTTACTTAAAGGTGCACATTATTTACATAACAAATTTGCTTTACATAAAATAATTATGAATGAAAATATTTTAAGCAATCAGATTATTTCTACTCAACTCCCTCTCTTTCTCTCTTTGTATGTATGTATGTATGGGGTGTCAGGAAAAAGATGGTAAAAAGATCGTTTATTTTAAATGAAATTGAAAAAACATCTCATTTAAAGTATTGTCCATCGTTAGCCACTACTTTTTCTCATCTCTCGGGCAGGAGACGAATACCACGTCGGAGGAACACCTCGTCTTTAGATGCAATCCACGAATCGACCCATTTTTTGTAACCTTTATAAGAAGTGACTTTTGCCCAGACAGGCCATGACTCGAAACAAGTAGTAATCAGAAGGAGGAATATCTGGAGAATACGGCGAGTTGGATAGGACTTCCCATTTGAGCGTTTCCAAGTATGTTTTGACCGGTTGCGACGTGCGGACGAGCATTGTCGTGCTGCAAAATCACTTTGTCGCGTCTTTCAAAGTATTTCGGCCGTTTTTCCTTCAATGCACAGCTCGAGCGCATCAATTGTAGTCGGTAGCGATCCCCAGTAATGGTTTCATTCGGTTCGAGCAGCTCATAGTAGATCACACCTTTACGATCTCATCCGAATACAGAGCATGAGTTTGGATCCATGGATATTTGGCTTCACCGGTGGTGTTGATGGTTGGCCGGGCTTAACCCATTACTTTATGCGCTTGAGATTGTCGTAATTGATCCACTTTTCATCGCCCGTGACAATTCGATGCAAAAATCTTTTCCTTTTCTCCCGTTGAAGCAGCGGTTCACAAATAGAAAAACGCCTTTCAACGTCCCTCGGTTTCAATTCGTATGGGATCCAATTTCCTTGCTTTTGGATCATTTACACGGTTTTAAGGCGTTTTCATACCGTTCACAAGTCAACTCCCAACGAGTCAGACAATTCTTTAAGTGTTTGACATGGGTTTTCATTAAGAAATGCCTCCGATTCTTCATCGTCGTAGTTTTTCGGCTGTCCAGATCGTTCCTTGTCTTCCGAGTCGAAATCACCATTTTCAAAACGTGCAGACCACTTCCGACACGTTTGCTGAGCTAGAGAATGGTCACCATAAACTTCCATTAAAATACGATGACTTTCGGCAGCACTTTTTTTCATGTTAAAGTAATGAAGTAAAACTCCCCGCAAAAACAATTTATCTGGCACGAAATTCGACATATTCGATAAAGTACAAAGTGTTGTTATTTACGCTTCAACCAAATGACATATACTAAAACTAACGCCCAAGTACAGCTATTTTACGGGGAATATGTGGCTAAAGGAAACAATGGAAGAATGTACTACCTACGCCATCTCTTGTAAAACGCTACGAAGTAATTTCAACACTCAATATATATATATATATATATACGAGTATATATATATATATATATATATATATATATATATTCATAGAAATGAATATGCATATTACGAGGGTGATTTGAAAATTTCACGCCCAAACTATGAAAGAATATAACTTGTGTTTTAAAATAACTTTTATTTTTCAATTTGGCCCTCCTGAACTTCAACGTTCTTCATCAAACGATGCTCTACTGTTTTATGACGTCCCGGGAATCTTTTTCTTGGAGGTTCTCAAATTAGCGATTGAATGTTGTAATCAGTTCTTCATCTGACGAAAATCACCTAGCACTAAGGAATTTTTTAAGTTTTGGGAGCGGATGGATATCTGATGGGGCCAAATCTGGAGAATAGGCTGGATAGAGCAGCATGTTGTACTTCAATTCTGCGAGTTTTACTATGGACACAACGCTTATATGGAGAACATAAATTCTCCTGATGGAAAATGATTTTTTTTTTGATAAACCTGATCTTTGTTCACGAACTGTTTGATCGACTCAATGCAAAAGTTTAGCATAATACTCACCCGTTTGTCCCTTTGAAAGGTTGTCAATTAGCAGTCTCCGTTTAGGGTCCTAAAAAATGGAAACCATAACTTTTCCAGTGTAGAAAACTGATTTTGCTTTATTTGGTGGCGGTGAATCGCCATGCTTCCATTTGTTTGATTATTGTTTTGATTTTGAACTGTAATGGTGAATCAGTTTCATCTTTAGTCACAAATCGCCGGATAAATACAGTTCTATTCTTCTTAAATCGATTCAAACAGTCTTGGGAAATATGTATTCGAATGCGTTCATGATCAATTGTCAGTTAACGCGGCACCCATCTTACCGATAGTTTTTTCAATAACTTACCCTTCAGTTAGGATGTGATACATGTGTTCATCTGAGTCACTCATAACCTTACAATTTCGGACACCTTCAATCTCCGATCCTGTAAAACGATATCATAGACTGTGAATGATTTCTTCTGTCGTTACAGTTTTCGGATGCCCATTACACGGGTTATCTTCTAAGCTTGTACGGCCACATTTAAGGGGACCCGGTGGTCTAGTGGCCTAAAATTTAAGCTATTTTAAAATTTTTTTTTCTATATGAGGGTAATGAATAATGCTTTCAAATTTTTTTACACTTATTTTATTACTAATAAACTACACAAAAATGAAAATAAAGACAAAAAAATTTTTTTTTAAATTAGAAAAATGATACTGAAGTCTCCCTCTCTAAAAAAATGGAATTACGTGGTGAATGATAATTTATCTCTCCCTCTGATCTGAAATAAAACAATTGACGAATTTTTAATTAGTATAAGTATAGCTATCGCAGGAAGTAGAATAAAAAAAAAATTGACAAAATGGCGCGTAGTCAAAAGTACAAGTTTGAAAACGACCAGTATTTTTGAATGTTTTGTTAATAAAAAAAATATAAATATTTTACGGAAACTATTAGTTTTACTTCCAGCGAGAGCTAGAACTATTCAGAATAACATATTAAAATTTCAGACAAATCGGTCAAGTAGTTTTTTTTTCTGGCCCCCGCAAGACGAAAAAAAGTAGTTTCGAGATAAACGCGTTTAAAGTTTCAAGCTTACCACTTATTCTTCTACCTACCTGACCTTCTAATGGGCTGTAGATCCTGAAATACTCTGAATTTCGTCATCAAATTTTAACAGTATATTTTTAAGATACTATACTTTCGAAAAAAAATCGATTTTTCGAAAATTCTAGACCACCGGGTCCCCTTAAATTCAGCTGTCCAATTTACGGTTGTATATAAAGATGCACTATAACCCTGTGCATTTTCATCTCATTAAAGATTTATATTGTCGTTAAACTATTTTTGACAAAAAACTTTATTACCGCACGTTGTTCAAATTTAATTATTTCAACAACATCACAAAAAGAGCTTTATTAAAATTTATATTTCCAACAAACTGCTGTACATATTGAGAAAATACTTTGGGGTTATGTTTAAGATAGATATCGCTTTGCAATCTCCAAAAATATTTAAAATATTACCGTCACTTGTATGTTAGACCTCGAACTTTTCAAATCACACTGGTATTTATTATTCTACAATTGATACTACATTGTTTCTTTGGAAACTCCTTAAAAAAATATATTCAAGAACGTACCATGATTAGAAACGAAATCTTGACGGTGTTAATTTATTATTTAAATTATTACACAAACATTACGATTTTATTAATGAAAAATCAACATATATTTCCAATGTAAATAAGTTATTTGAATCATGTTGATTGAAATTACTTATTCGCAAAGAGCAGCAATGTTTCAAACGAATTTTATTTGTTTGTCTTGCGGATCTATAAATATTTAAAAGAGAAATTATACCTAAAACAAAATAATTTATCTTGTATATATAATCGGAAATATATGTATATATCATAATTTATTTTCAAATGATACAAGAACGCTGATTATGGAAAATGACTGTAAAAAACTAAATACAGCGAATAAATCTGAATAAAGATTGATTAATAATGAGTATAATTCTATATTATATATATATATATATATATATATATATATATATATATATATATATCAGGGAAATAAAAATAGGATGGTGCTTATTTGAAAAAAAACGCCTCAATATTTAAATTAACAAGCCCACTCTGTTTGAAGAAGAAAAGTATTTTATCAATGTATTTTATATGAGCTTACCTACGACAGCGAAACATGGGTGTTTAATATCAAAATCATTCAGACTCAAGACAAAACAGACAAATATGTAAAGATGTATGTTATGAATAAAGAGAAGAGATCGGAAAAGAGTAGAATGGATACGAAAACAAACAGATGTAATAAGAAGAGTGAATAGTCTGAAATGGAAATGAGTGGGACATGTTACAAGAAGAATCGATGGATAACAGACATTATTAACTGGGAATCAAGGAATATAAAAAGATCAAGAAAGATGCCAATAAATAGATGGGATAAGGAAATTAAAAAAATATATTGGAAGTCAGTGGAAAAGAGAGGCATTCAATCGTATAAAATGGAAGATCATGGAAGAGGCCTTTATCCAGCAGTGGATGGACAGAGACTAATGATTATATATATATATATATATATATATATATATAGAGAGAGAGAGAGAGAGAGAGAAAGAGAGAGAGATGAAGAGAGAGATAGATTGATAAATACATTGATTCATTGATAGATTGATCGATTGAGGCCAATAAATAGATGGGATAAGGAAATTAAAAAAATATATTGAAAATCAGTGGAAAAGAGAGGCATTCAATCGTATAAAATGGAAGATCATAGAAGAAGCCTTTATCCAGCAGTGGACAGAGACTGATGATGAGTTGAAATCACCACTTTTAAAACGTGCAAACCACTTCCGATACGTTTGCTCAGCTAGAGCATGGTCACCATAAGTTTCCACTAAAATACGATGACTTGCGGCAGCACTTTTTTGATGTTAAAGTAATGAAGTAAAACTCCCCGCAAAAACAATTTATCTGGCACGAAATTCGACATATTCGATAAAGTACAAAGTGTTGTTATTTACGCTTCAACCAAATGACATATACTGAAACTGGCGCCTATGGACAGCTGTTTTAAGGGGAATATTTGGTTAAAGGCAACGATGGAAAATGTACTACCTACCACCAACTCTTGTATCTCTTATATATATATATATATATATATATATATATATATATACAAGGGGGCTTCGCCGCATGCTCGCTGTGGTCACCAACTTTCAAAGTTGGAAACCCCTGTATTATTAGAGGCAAAAATTAATAGGTAGTCATATTAATAAATAATTCCAGTAACTGTTTCAATTATATAATAACTTAAATTAATTAGTTGACCGCAATTGTGTATGTGTGTGTGTTTATATAAATATTCACTAGTGTTTTATGTATATGAGTGTGTGCGATCTGCGAATATTTTAATCTAATGCTGTTTGTGCTGAAACCGTTATAAGCATAAATGATAATTTATTCATCGGCCGCAACTGTAAAGTAGTTGCCTATACTCGCTCAATTTAATTCCAATTATGTAATAATAGTGAACCGCGTTAAAAATGTATGTACCGGTACGCTTTTCCCTCGCGCTGTTTAGGGATCGTGGAACTCGCCGAACCGTTTTGCAGAAGCGTTTTGGGGTAGCCGGTGATTGATGAGGTGTAGAGTGAATAAAGTAGATAGATAAATGAGATAATATGAATGTATGTATGAGAACGGCCGTTGGCGTCGTTCCATTAGACGTTTAGTATTACATATCGCCATACTGGAACGTTGTTCCGTCGTGCAGGAGCATTGATCAAACCATGTTGTCATGGACACGCGACACCAATTATTCAATATTTTTATTTGTTTTGTACACACACACACACGCAAAGAGAGAGAGAGACCGATACTCGTATAAGAACGGACGTGTACGCAACGGCAAGAATTTAAAAATTCTTCCGGATCATTGCCGTGTTTGTCTGTCAAGCTCATTACTTCTGTTACAAACGTCCGTTATGTGAAAATTACGTGCTCCGCATGCTTATATTTCTATTTTGGAACGAACGTTTTTAATATAAGATAATTAAATTTGTATATGGTCTGTGTGAAGATGTAGCGATAAGATGTAAATAATTAAAAAACATAAATTGCAGTTTAATTTGATCGTCGTACGAAACGCTCGATCACATAAAACACTTGTGTTTTCACTGTGTTTTATTGTTGCTGTTTTTTTCCTGAAGAGAATACGTTTTCGTTTCAATTTATGTTCAGAATGCGTGTACGTGTTGAAAACTTGAATGTTTTATATAAGTAAAATCACAGATTCTGTTCTTGGACGTACACATCGATTCGGTGTTTTTTTTTTGTTCTCTGATTCCACAACATTCTTCTCAGACGAAGTGCATTTCGATATGAACGGCTTTGTCAATAAACAAAATTTCCGTTAATAAAGGAATGAAAATCCAAAACTGAAACGCCAGAGACCACTACATTGCGCTAGAGTTATGATTCAGGCAGGCATGTTAGTCTCAGGAATCATCGATCCTTATTTCATTGAAGACGCGTTTGAATGAAGTCTGGTAGTTACAAAGAAAAAGTCCATGAAAGACAGAATAACATTCTTGATAGGAGCTAATGCATCTGGTGATTTCAGATTAAAACCTCTTCTCTTGTATCATTCACACATTTCATTTTTCATTTAATGAACATTTAATGAAAAATGGAGTACAGGTCAATTCTCAAAATATCCCTCATTGTTTTGTATAATTGTGCTCAGTCTGGCGGGTGACTAAAAAATCGAATTAAAAATGGAGGCTTTGAGTCGATGAACACATAATGCATTTTCGAATCTCTTTCACTGTTCTAGCATTTTTTGCATGTTTAATGTATTACAACACCTACTCTCAAAGTTGAAAAAATAATTCCAGCACTTTCGACAGTCTTTTTTTAAATACAGTTTGTTTTAAAAGGGGAGGATACCACCTTGGAAATTGAGTTTGGGACTTAACTTCGTGTAGTGGCAGGTACCTATTGATATAATATGCAGAAGTTCAGAGTTTATAGTAAAGCCGTTTCGTTAACAATCCCTGTTATTTCGAATAAAATATTGACCTTATTGTTCGTTTGTCGCAAGATTTAGGATTGATACTGTTAAGGTTGTTTTAATATTCAGTTCATGGTTGTGTCAGCGTTGTGAGCGCTTCGGGGTTGAGTGCGAGGTACTGAGACCTATAACTCAAGCAGATGGTGTCGCTCGTCCCACGATAGCGAGTATCGAGGAGAGCGGATGACACAGTTTGAGCAGTGGTAGAAGATGTTGATTACACGGCAGTGTACGGGGACGGGATCAACTCGGAGCACGAGAGAAGCTCGCTACCCACGACCCACGGCCCGTGCCGTGACCAGTTCTTGTCCGATCAGGAGGAGGCCTACCATCACAACACCAGTAGTTTTGGTCTCCTGTAGCGGTACGACGGGTCGTAAACTCCGAGGGTATTAATCAGAGCGTTCTGGATGGATGCGGACCGGTCGTACAGAGTGCGATCTTAACAACGCACAAATTCGCAGAGTGTAGGGATCCGGAGATTATTATGCAGAGTATTGTTCCGAACAAATAGTGCGCGTCCGCGATGATGCGCAGTATTTTGTTCTGAAGAACCT
This sequence comes from Acanthacorydalis orientalis, assembly GCA_034766995.1. Lineage (NCBI taxonomy): Eukaryota > Metazoa > Arthropoda > Insecta > Megaloptera > Corydalidae > Acanthacorydalis > Acanthacorydalis orientalis. The sequence continues at coordinate 56,044,299 of CM068313.1, forward strand.
GCAATCATTAAAGGATAACGGGCGCGAAATCCCAGGCTGGTGTCGCATAAGTCATCAGTGGTCGAATTCGGTTGGTGTAAAGCAAGACCTTACTACACAGCGGTAATTGTGACTGGCGGTTTAGTAATGGGTATAGCCTTCCGAATAGTCTAGTCGCCTTGTCCAATACGTTGGCAGAGTGGCGTCCAAACGTCAGTCTGTTATTGATCGTGACGCCGAGGTCCTTGGCATCAGCGACCCAGTCGATTGTCGTGTCATCGAAGTGCATGTCGGGAGGATCGACGTTTCTCTTCTTCGAAAATAGAAGCGCCTCGCACTTCCCAGCGTTAACTCTCATTTGCCAAATATCATAATATGATATCGAGATGACGCTGGAGACGTGCATGGAGCACACCTACCTTCTATGATTGGGCGACGATGGCGGTGTCGTCCGCGTACAGTGCAGCGGTCTGTCCCCTCGGCATGTCATTGACATTCAGACTGAACTGTACCGGAGCCACCACACTGCCCTGTGGAACGCCAGCCTTCACGAGTGTGACACTCGACCTCACCTCCTCCACACGCTCGTAGAAGCTGCGACCCGACAGATACGATGCCACCAAGTGGATCATACTATCAGGAAGACCAGTGTAAATGAGCTTGCACAGTGTAAATGAGCTTGCACAACGTCTGGCACTGCGTGCCAGACCTTGTCAAATGCTTTTTCAATGTTGAGAAGGACGACGCCGGTCATGCGCTTCTCGTAGACCTGTGAGAATAATACCTCGGTTTTAATATTGCTTTGATATTTTCTTTTTGTACTTATATTGATACAGTGTGTTTGGTATCCATGACAACGCGATTTGTTTATTTAGTTGTTACAGTAAATCCTCACACGAATGATCATGCGTTAATTTGTATTGCGATATTTCAATTAACGTTTTCTTTAATTCATTAGAGGGTTTTATTTTCGCACAATACCTTTATCGTTAACAAATACAAATAACACAAATGTACTGTCAAGTTTCATTTTTGCGTATAAGTGCTTTTTCATTTGTTATGTATTGTGAGTAATAAGGTATCGATCGACTACTAAAAAGTATTATTAGCGGTTTTGAACAATTTTTGTTGGAAACTTTTTTTGTCTAACTTAGATGTTCTTTCATAAAATATACTCATTTGAAATTTTGGCTGTACTTGTCTAATTTTTGTAGCAGTCGTAAATCATTTTATAAAAAGGATAAATGTGCTGATATTTTTATGTGGCTGACTTTCAGTGCCTTTACTATTTGTATATATATATATATATATATATATATATATATATATGTGTGTGTGTATATGTGTATATATATGTATGTATTTATATATATATATATATATATATATATATGTATATATATATATGTATATATATATATATATTTATATATATATATGTATATATATATATATATATATATATATATTATACATACACGTACAAATTCTCAGAAATATATTTTTATTATTTTCAATAACATTTTGTACAACAGTTATCACTTACCTTCATACAGCGTTATTTCTTCATTTACTGTATACGTACGCGCATTTCACTTGAACCATATCAGTTCACACAAACCTGAAATGTACATGAACTAAAGTCAATTTTTATAATGGTAATGTTTGAGCAATTTCGCAGAACTTTATGCTCAAAGGACGTACAAAGAGATCGAAACAAACAATAAAAACATATTGAAAATTGTCTATTTTGAAAACAAATATAAGACACAACATATATTTATATACAACGAGATGTGCTTATACCTTGTACAGGCACATCTCGTATTGTTGTCGTGAAAAGAACGTACGGGTTTGAGACAGCACTAGGACACTAGTGTGTGAGTATATATGTATGTGTATATATATATATACATATATGTATGTATGTAATGTAGAGACATTAAAATAGAGACAAAATGAAATTCTTATAAAAACACTAGATGATTCTGCTCCTTACTCTCTACTTTTACCAAACATCGGGGGTATGAACGCGATCGCATCGCATATGTTCGCTAAATGTTGTAATATATATATATATATACATATTTGAGATACCCATAAGTAATGTCGTTCTTTTCAGATTGAATAAACATTGCCATTTTGTGTATGGACCTGATTTATTATTAAATAACCTACGAGGTCAGACAATTAAGTAATGCGACCGATTTTTTTTCTCGGCCTGTGGTAACACTGCGAACCTGTAACTCCGCCACCGTAATAGCAGATCCCTACTCTCTCGATTGAGACCTTGACCACCCTCGTACGATCATTTCTTCGCCAGCTGTTTAGTGTTTTGTAACAACGCGCGAGTAGTGCATGTCACGAAAATGGAACAGAGAAATTTGTCTCGAGCAGGTTGAAAGTGATCCTACTCTTCTCGATCGAGTTATTACTGGTGATGAAAGTTGGTTCTTTCAATATGACCCCGAAACTAAACGACAAAGCCAACAGTGGCTGTCCCCTGGAGCACCAAGGCCAAAGAAGGCGAGAATGAGCAAGTCCAAAGTGAAAACCATGTTGATTTGCTTCTTCGACAGCAAAGGGGTGGTTCACAAAGAGTTCGTACCACCTGGACAAACCGTAAATCAAGTATTCTACCGCAATGTGCTCGAAAAATTACGAAAAAGGGTGCTCAGAGTGCGTCCAGAGATCGCGAAGACTTGGGTTCTGCATCACAACAATGCTCCCTGTCACAGTGCGTTCAGTGTCTCTCAGTTTTTGGCGTCTAAAGGAATCGCAACGTTACCACAACCGCCCTATTCACCGGACATGTCACCCTGCGACTTTTTCCTATTCCCCCATATGAAAAAATTCGTCAAAGGTCGACATTTTGACTCCGTTGAAGATATCCAAGAATCTGTGACGAGGGTACTCCGAGAGGTCCCACAAGAAGTGTTCCAGAATTGTTACGAAAACTGGAAAACTCGCTGGAATAAGTGTATTGATGCGGGAGGGGACTACTTTGAAGGGGATCGCAGCGATGTACCTTAATTTTTAAATATACTCGATTTTTGAATTTTGTCACATTACTTAATTGTCTGACCTCGTATATACTCATGTATTGATATTTAGTGTGCTTATTTCGAAATTTTGAAACAATTTGAGTGTATCGTTGAGAATGCAAGATCAAAATTGTGAGTAAGGTGAATATTAGATATTTGATTCTTCACGAGTTTTGAAAGGATAACAAAGCTACTATTGGCACAAATGTCATTAATTCTATTTATCCTAGTGTCTTCAGTATAAGAACGTGTCAGAGTTGGTTTAAAAAAATTGAAAACGTTGATTTCGATCTTTCCGATTAATCAAAATTTGGAACACCCATTGAATTTGACAAGGATCTTGTGGTGGCTGAAATTGTGGCTGATCCCAAGCAAACCATTCAAGAATTAGCGACAAAGCTTAAAACATCATGGTCAAAAGTGAAACTGTGCTTGGAACAACTGAACAAGGTGTAAAGAGAAGTAATGTGGGTTCCCAATCAACTTTCAGTTGAGAACAAAATTTAGCGTATAATCATCTGCAGTGCACTTTTGTCCAGGCCAGAAAGAGATCCATTCCTTCAACAAATTGTTACCAGAGATGAGAAGTGGATTGAATACAGTAATCCACATAAAAAACAATGGTTTACACCAAGACAACTACTATTTCCCACATCGAAAGCAGATCTTCACTCTAAAAAAGTGTTATTGTCAGTGTGATGGGAGTTCACGTGAATTATCTAAAGGACACTCCATCCACTGTGAGGTTTCGAATCCTAATGAAACCATAACTGATGAATATTATGTACACAGCTTGATAGATTGAACATCCCTTTTCTTTATAAAATGCCCACGGGTGATTAGTCGAACGTGACTACATAGCGTCAGAATCACTCAAGAAAAAAATCGAAGAATTGGTCTGGGAAGTCCTGCCTCACCCATCACATTCTCCAGATGCTGCTCCGTCGGACTACCATCTCTTCAGATCAATAGAGAATTTTCTCCATAGGAAAAACTTTCCTACTGCAGCAGTCATCAAAACAGCACATGAAAAATATTTTATCACGAAATCACCTTTATTTTACAATAAGGGAATTGAAAGTTTGCCAGAGAGATGAAAAAACTTTTTCAATAATGATGAGGATTATATTTTAGATTAATCTATAGTTGTATGTTAAATAAAATAAAAATTTGTATATCAAAAAACGACATAATTTATGGGTTCCCATTTTATATGTATATATATATATATATATATATATTTATATGTATATATATATATATATAATAGTATGTCTATATAATCATTCTTGCTGTTGAATGCTAGTGAGTGTGTTTCTCTCGAAAGTGTATTGCGACGTTGTTGTTTTATAAAGTAACACATTTCATTGTAGTTGTTATAATTTTTCCACATATTCCACGAATCAGGCTCCGCATTCATACACTGACAAAACACAATAAGAAGACGAAGGTTGGTTTCGGGGAAACGTCCAGCCCAAGGTACGGTGTGGAAATCAAGACACACATGATTCGCACTTTCTTTAAATTCGTGGAAAAATAATTATTATTGTTATGAAACCAATAACATAATTTATTGTGTACTTTCCAGTGTAACCGTTAATAATAATTCAATACAAAATTTCTACACGTTTTTTAAAAATTTTTTATACTTATTTTGGAACATTTATATTATATATATATATATATATATATATATATATATATATATATATATATATATATATATATGGATAGATAGATAAATTTTTAAAAATAAAAAGAGGAAATTCATATTTTTCATTCTTTTTCATTACGTTTACTCCAATGCTGTACAGATAAAATAAATTTCTTAATTTCCATTCGATAGAAAAATAATAAACTTAAAAAAATAACATGGTGAGTTTGATAATGAAATTGAGACTACAAATTCATAAATATTTCATCGATTTAAGCTTTTGTTTGCAAAAAGTAAATAAAAAATATATTTATTTTTTGGTTTTTCGACCCTTCCTTTTAACAATTGTCTAGAATCTACAGGTGGTGCAAAAAGTCCGAAATGTTTTAAACATTAATATTTTTTTGGTTTTGTAATATTTCACCTTTTTTTATTTTCCGAAATATAGTGTAAGGATTGAGAATTTTTCGTAATCACACACGAAAAATGATATCATGCAAGTGATGCTCCTTTTTCGGGTTCGCAAGGTCCAGCTCTTTGAAAGCATTTTGTATCACTTCTTTCATTATTTCTGGACAACACGCTCGCATTTATTCTCGCATGTTGTTCTTTAGCTGCATGATGATTTTTGGGTTATTGATGTTTACATGTTCTTTTAAATAGCTCAGAGAAAAAAATCTGATGATCACAAATTAGGTGAACACTCAGATTAAACTCACTGTTTCTTGAAATTATTCACTCCCTGAAAAATGTCCTGTAAAAGTTCCTTTACGAGGTTTTCTGTGTGCGCTGTGGCTCCATCTTGTTGAAATTACATCTATGGACGTTTGTTAACAGCTGGCCTTAAAAAAGTTTCTATCATCGTACGGTATTGAGCACCATTTATGGTTACAATAGTAAGGTCTTATTTTTTAAAAAATAAGGGACTGCAATCCTTTCGGACGTTACTCTTCACCAAATAGTACATTTGGTGGGTGTAATTATCGATGATAAAGTGCTCTTAGTTTCTATGTAGCCCATATTTTGCAGTGTTGTCTGTTTATGAAGCCATTTAAGTGGAAATGTGCTTCATAATCACGCGCGATGACGAAGCTATTCAAATTGTGAATAAAGTCATTATTTTCTTCTGCTTTTTGGTGAAAATTATTTGCATAATCAAGATAATACTGATAATATATTGGCTTTAACTTTTGTACAAGCTGCATTTTGTATGGAAACATTTTTAAAACGGCCAAAGCCCTTTGCAGTGACCTCCAAGATATTTGGTTCAACGTCTTTTGGCTGACGTATTAGAATTTTGCTCAATACTCTCCTGTAAACGCTGAATGTTTTCCTCAGTTAGAACCTAAAGATGTCTTCGAGATCCTGGACGGTTAATAACTGCGCCTCGTTGTGAAAACGTGCGAACAAACGATTAATCGTTGACGACGATTGTCCTGTTTGAATATTAAAATAACGACGATACGTTCTCCGCGTCAAAATAATTGAACGCTGATTTTAGAAATAAAATTTTAATTATTTTGGTACTTTATTCCGCCGTGTACCTTTTTCTGCGATAAATTATCTTAGTTTTATTTATTAAATTCTGAAAAGAAGAGAAAAAATATATTTAAACAAAAAAAATTAACTATTCAAACTTGTTCGTTCTTTTTGCGCCACACTGTGTATATATGTATATATGTAAATATATATATATATATATATATATATATATATATAGAGAGAGAGAGAGAGAGAGAGAAAGAGAATGATTCAATTTGTTTCCACAAGAAAATATTAAAAAAAATCACGTTATTTTTTATTTAATAATTTAGTTCAATTTGATACTAAAATACAATTGAATTAAAATACTAAATATTTTTTTATTTTAATTCTTGTGATTTTTTTTATACTTTCATGTGGAAGATCAAGTTCAATCACACTATATACACATACACACACACACCTCTCTGAACATTACTTATCAAATCCTAAAACTAATTTCTCAAATAATTCCAACTTCACACAGTAAAATATCACATTTTATATCCATTATACGGAGATAGATTCCCTGTACACAACATTCGGTTAGTAACAGCGAAGAACAATAAACAGAGAGTGTTTTTCAGAGGAACAAAAACATTTTTTTTAAAAAAAAAAAATCATTTCGATTTTGCAAACAAGTTCTCGACTGAAATTAAACCATCGACATCAATTCAATATATGATATTCACGTTTCAAACAAAACCGAACGCTGTTCATATCCTATCAGTACCATAATGGATTCATATATTCCTCTCAATACTAAATCAAAAACAATTGGATAAAATCACCTGAGTGTAAAACGAAATAGATTGTCTCCACATAATACTGAAAATCATATGAATTGTTATATAAAACAAGCCGGCCGTAATATCAGCACTTTACATTTTGTCGTCTGATAATTTATATATATATATATATATATATATATATATATATATATATATATATTAGGTTGGTGCAAAAATAATTGCAGTTTATTTATTAAATTATTGCAATTTATCATTTTAAGATTGGTGTTGATTTTTCTAGTTACCGTTATCTTTTGTTATAGTCATGTGATACAACATTGTATTCAATGAAATTAGCACTACTGATTTCAGCTTATGCCATTGTTTTCATTCTTTAGTATTGTTGGATATAACCTCTTAAATTAGTCATTGAAAGAAAGCAAATCCACGCGATTTTGTTGTATGAGTTTAAATTCAGACGTTAAGCAATAGGAACTGCTCGAAATATCAAATTTGTTTTTGGAAAAGAGTCAACTAGCGACCGTACAGCTCAACACTGGTTCTAAAAAATTCATGATAGAAACAAAAGCCTTGATCATGAGGAGGGTCCTGGACGTCATTTAAGTATAGACAATAATGATTTAAGAACCAATATTGAAGCGGATACATCTACAACAACTCGAGATGTAGCTGAAGAACTTAATGTTGATCATTCAATAGTTTTTCAACTATTGAGCCTAATTGGAAAAACAAAAAAGCTGGATAAATGGGTACCATAATGGACAATATGAACATCAAGCGATTTTGCGATCCGAAATCTGATCTGCACTTATTTTCCGTACCAAAAATGATCCTTTCTTGGTTGCATTGTCACATGTCATGAAAAGTGGATTCTCTACAACAGTCGGAAACGTTCAATAGAGTGGCTAGACCGAGGAGGAGAACACAAAAAGCTTCATGAAAAAAATTATCACTGTTTGATGGTCGGAAAATGGCATCAATTACTACAACTTCTTAAATCCTGGTGAAACAATAACAGCAGAAAAATATTGTCGGGAATTTGAAAAAATATATGAGAAGTTGCATTGTTTACCGCCAGTATTAGTCAATCGAAGAAGACCAATTTTTCTTCATGTTAACGCCCGACCACACGTCTCACAAATGAATTTTAACCATTTGCAGGGAAAAGTCGTACCAGGCACGTCGAAATGTTTTTGTTTCGAAATCGCCCACTGATGTGGTACACACGTTTTTTTGTCATAGTTTTATCATTACTTTGAAAAATTGAGAAGAAATTGCTCAAAAAAATTAAAATGAATTTAACACTCTAGCCTCGTGTATATATATATATATATACACACACACACACACATATATATATATATATAACATATATATATATATATATATTTATGCACATAAATATACTCACACACACACACACACACATATATATATATATATATATATATATATATATATACACACGAGGCTAGTGTTAAATTCATTTTTTTAATATATATATATATATATGTAACCAAGAAAGTTCTGTCGTTTTAGAATTGAGCAAAAGAAACACTTGTGTATTTTTACATAAAAATAACTTTATTCATCAAAATATCCACCTTTGCATTGAACAACTCTTACCCAGTAAGAAGATAATTTATAAATTCGATTTCTATAAAACTGATTCTTTTTATTTTCAAAAAATGTAGACACCTCCATTTTTAATTCTTCTTCATTATTAAACTGTTTACCGCGTATATGATTGTCCAAAGATAAAAATAGGTGATACTCTGATGGAGATATGTCTGGGGAATACGGGGCATGTGGGAAGATCTCCCACCTTAAATTCATAGCCCTTGTTCCGGTCTCTACTGCAACGTGTGGTCGTGCGTTATCTTGCAAAAATAAAACTTTTTTACGATTTACAAGTGCAGGCTGTTTTTGTTTTAATGCATTGTGTATTCGTTGAAGTTGTCCATTATAAATGTTTTCCGTAAGAGTTTGATCCACTCATAGATATTTATTGTGAATAATTCCTTTTGAAGTTCACCAATCATAGACAAGAAATTTTCGCAGTGTTAACTTTCATTTAGAACTTTGTGGGACAGGATCACCTAATAAAAGCATGTGGTGAGTACGTTTGTACTTGGAATAAATTATCCATTTTTCATCAGTGGTCGAAATTTGATCCAAAAAGTTCTCTGATTTTAGTCGTGAAATAAGAGATGTACAGATTGTAAGACTCTG
>CM068313.1:56058480-56068480 GCA_034766995.1 Acanthacorydalis orientalis
CTATTGTTCCTGTTAGTATTTTATTTAATAGCACTTATCCAGATCTGTCAAAAGATACCTCACACAACATCCTACGCGTACGCACTCTTGAGCTACATTAATTTTTCCGCGTGGCGAACCGATAATATTACAATACAATTTGGCAACAATGTTGTGACGGGCTTTGACGTCACGCGCTTAAGGTTAACACTGCGTAACATTCTTAGATCTTTTCTCTATTAAACCATCTATTGCTTATTTGGATATTTATTATAGTTTTAAAGTAATTAAGATTTGTTTAATATACACAAAATCGTAACATCGACTTTCGCATAGTCTCCATCTATATTAAACTCGCATTGTAAAAAGTTTTCCATCAAAACAGTGACCAATAGCTTTCCGGCCGACGTCGACATTTTAAACCTTTCAGAGGTGGTGCACTCTTTCTGTACCATTGTTTGGACTTCTGTTTTGATTCGGGCTCATAGAGATGAACCCACGTTCTATTTGCGTAGAAAATAATTTTAGTTGAAAATAATCTTTCTATTATTTGTCTGCATTGAAAGCTGCTTTTTTGCATTTTTTGAGTATTTATTTCAATAAAAAAGTGTGCAAATACATTAATAAAAGTATTTGCACTCGGAAGTTATGATTATTTTCCACTTTTCTGACAGAAATTGAATTCCGCGACGAAAGAATGATGTGTCTTTTGAGCCAATCCATTCAGGAACCTAATTTTTGACTTCTTCGTAGATATGGAAACATGTAACTTTCAAAGCATGTTGCATCGATCTGAACAGATGGTAATTTCTTGGCATATAGCAGACTTCAGTTCAATAATTATTGTTAGTCGATATGTACAGACCTCAGTTTTCAGATGGTCTCAATGCAAAAGGTCACAAGGGACGATATCGAGTGTCCTGGTGAGAGTTCTCTCAAAGCTTTTATTGATCTGCTTGACGTGTGAGCGGTGGTCCCATATTGTTGAAACCAAAAGATTCAGATTTCTAAGTTTGGTGAGTTTCGGTTCAAAGAAATTCCGTAGCATTTTCACATACCTATAGGAAGTTACTGAGAACGTTTGACCTTCTTTCTCAAAAAAGTAATGGCTATAAATACGAAAATCTGCAACAGCGCACCAAACAGTGACACATCGGCTGTGTACAGGTCTTTCATGAAGCTGATGAGGATTGTTTTTCGCCCAGTAACGAAAATTCTGCTCGTTAACGTAGCCACGCAAATGAAAGTGAGCTTCGTCACTTGTGAGCAGAACATCATCTGCAGGAACATTTCGAGGGATATCCTCACAACATGCTACTCGGTTCTCCACGTGTTCCTTTAGTTTCTGAATAACACTCATTTTGTACGGATAGAACTTAAGATCGGCGTATAAAATTATTTGACAGTTCGACTTTTTTTTGCTGAATCATGTAAAATCGCACTGTATATTAAGAGGTTGCATTGAAAGCCGCTGTTTTTTGTTTTTTGAGCATTTATTTCATTAACAAAATGTGTGATTACTTTAATCTAAGTATTTGTCCCCGGAAGCTATGACTTTTTCCTACTTTTCTGGCTGAAGTTGAATTCCGCGACGAAAGAATGGTCTGTCTTCTGTGCCAAGCAACCCAATTTTTGTTTTCTCCGTAGTTATGGAAATGTGTATATTCCAAAGTGTGTTGTATCGATTGGAACAGATTGTAACCACTCGATGCCAGGTCTGGAGAATACGCTGGGTGCGGGACGACCTTCCATTCGAGTTTCATTAGTTTTTATTTCAGGGCTGTAGCAACATGAAGCAGAGCATTGTCATGAAAAAGAATCACTTTTTGGCGATTTGATGCAATTGATGGACGTTTTTGCATCAATTTATCATTTAAACGCACAGATAATTGTCGATAATGTTCGGCGGTGATCGTTTCTTTCAGTTTCAACAGTTCATAATACACAACACCCTTCATATCACACCAAATAGAGAGCATTGCTTTGTGACCATGGATGTTTTGCTTTGGTGTCGACTTTTATAGTTGAACGGGATCAACCCATGATTTCTTGCATTTCGGGTTGCCGAAATAGATCCATTTTTCATCGCCGATCACGATACGCCACAACAAACTCTTCTTTTTATGCCTTGAAAGCAAAGAAATCGAGATGTTTAAACGATTAGCAATGGCATTTTCGGTCAATTCATGTAGCAGCCATCTTTCTTTTTTCTGGATCTTTCTTATGACATATAAACATCGTGAAGTATTTGATTTATGGACTTAAAGACAATTTTTTGAGTGTTTGAGCAGGGTTATCTTCCAATAGAGCTTGTAGTTGTTCATCTTCGAACTTTTTTGATTAACCTAGCCGTTGTTTGTCGTGAACGTCACAATCATTACTTTTGAATTGTGGAAACCAATCTCTACATACTGTTTTCGATGGAGCAGATTCGTCATATATAAGTCTTCGCAAGTAATCGATGAGCTTCAGCTGCATTTTTTAAAATAAAAGTGGTGTAGAAGTACACATTGGAAAAACAATTTATCGTGTTCCATTTTAATTCGGTTATAGAAAAGCTTTTGTGTAAATAAAAGATAGCGTCTGATGACTGACTATTAATGTGAAATGTTCACACTTCAAAATGACATAAAATACATCTGTCACTGGCCACAACATGCGCACCTAGATCCATCTACATGTGAACAACGGCTTTCAATACAACCTCCTATTAATAATACACGTTTTATAAAATGTTCAGAGATGTCACGGAACCACCTGCCTCGGTGACTTTTGAAAAAGTCCGAAAAAATAATTTTAAATCATAAAAGGTACCTGAGTATTTTTTCAGTCACATAAGGCTTAATGAAACTATAGAAGTAATTCTACGTCAAAAGAATTCATTAGTGAAAATAAAAACTTTACCATCATGAATGTGCTAATATTTGTAACTGAATTATCTCTATTTGTCTGATGGTTTCAACAATTTGATTGCTATTATTAACTTTATTAATCTTGCAGTTGGTTCGAGTCACGAAAAGAATACTTTTTTTTTATTTTATCGACCGACCCGTCCTACACTAAAGTTCCATACGCCGTACCGAATACACATCCACATAAAGTATGACGGGACAGTAATCAACTGTTATATTCTTGTATTTTCATTAAATGTGTGCACGAGTTGTGTTTACTGGCTCTAACCACCATAAAACCACTTACTCGAAACAAAGTTTTAACTGCAGAAGGGTCCAACAAACGACACCAATATCCGACGTATTTGTCGTGCTCTAATAAATAAGGTCCGGGACGTATAAATATCGCGTTTCATATGTCAAATTTCCAGTCCGAGGAATTTCATCGCCCGTTTCAATACCGCTGTCGCTAAATTGGAAATAAAATATTTAATGATGTAGTGTGTGTGTGAGAACGACACATAAATCAGTTCGGATTCGTTCTGGTTTGATGGCGTTCCTTTTTACGGCTATCTATACTCATTTATTTTCTAGTAAAATGATAACGTTGTGAATGTGAATCATTTTCCTTTTATAGTTTCAATAACATTTTAAATTCGCATTTACGATACACGTGCGCTTATATGGATTCTTAGATATACATATAATACATACACACACACAAACACACACACGCATTTATATATATATATATATATATATATATATATATATATATATATATATATATATATGTATGTATGTGTATATATATATATATATATATATATATATATATGTATAATCAATACTTGAAAATAACATTTTTCGTTATAAATGTCCAATAAAAAAAAACTAAAATTTCCAATGATGGTAAGATAATGTTTCCTTAACTCATTCGAGACACATTACACACCAGGTGTGTAAAACAGTACCTTGCCAAAAAGACGAATGACACACTGTGTGTGTGTCATGATTATGAATTTATATTATCTGTTAATAGTAAAGGACTAACCGTGGAGATAAGGTTGTCTTTAAATGAAGGAAAAGTAAAAGGTGTGTAAAAAATAAAACTTATATTAATTTCAAGCTGAGACCCAAAAATGAGTAACGCACGGCCAGGACTGCCGCGACGGCAAAAAATGAACAATGACGATGAAAGTGATGATTTTTTTTTTAAAGTAACAGCAAAAAATTCGAAAAATGATTATAGAGGATAGCGATAGTGATATGGAAAATGAGGACGATATATGTATATATATATATATATATATATATATATATATATATATATATATTATAATTATTATTTGAAAATACTCGAGATAATATACCTACTGTTTCAAAATATCGGAATTTCTACCTGAAATGATGCCCAGAGGTAAAAATATTAAAAAACAATTGCAAAGAATGTTGCCATAATCATACAAGAAAAGCTACTAATTATTTTTGTCCTGCTTGTGAAAAAAATCTGGCTTGTGTTTGGGAGTGTGTTTTGAAGACTAGATGGATAGATGGCTAGTCGGACAGACGATAGATGACAGATATAAGGATGTCCAGATGGATCCATGGATAGATGGACAAATGGATAGATGTCAAGGTAAATAGATGTCCAGATGAAAAGATGTTCAGATCCCCATATGAAGATGTCTAGATTACTAAATAGCCAGATGGATAGATGACCGGATAGTTGGATAAATAACCGGATGGTTGGATAAATGACCGGATGGTTGAATAGATAGACGGATGGATGGATAGTTGGCAGGATGGATGTTGCATGGATGAATAGTTGGTCAGATATAAGAATAGTCAGATATAAAAATGGCCAGATATAAGAATGACCAGATGGATCCATGGGTATATGGACAGATGGATAGATATCCAGATGGGCAGATGGATAGATGGACAAATGAATAAAATGGATATATGAATTAAGGGGCACATGTGGAAATGGACAGATGGGTAGATGAGCATATGGACAATTGTTCATTTGTGGAGATGTACAGATAGGAAGTTGGGAAGAATGATGGATGGAATAATGGAAGATTGACAAATGGGAAAATGGACAAGTGGGTAGATTAAATGATAGGTAGATGGATAGATGCACAAATGAACCTGGGTAAATGGATAGATGGATATATGAATCGATGGACAGGTGGATCGATGGACAGAGGTGTAGGTAGAAAAATAGGCAAATGTCTAGAGTTTTAGATGGGTAGATGGAAAAATGTGTAAATGACAGATATGCAGTTGCACATATGAGCCATGTACACAAAAAAAAATAAGAATGATCTACGAAAAGTCCTAACTGCCAATTTAGATAATTAAACAAATGTTTATTTTTACATAATGCTTTACATATTCTTGTTAGGTATATCCAGCCATTTGAATTTTTAAAAATAACGCTCGATAGACGAGCACCATTTCGACGCACACATTCCTATAGTATTATTCCGAACTTTACTATTACTCATTTTAACATGTCCTGGTGAGATCCTTAAAATTAGTTCCTGGATTTTTAAGTTCATGGATAGTCTGTGGAAGATCACTGTACACTTTGCTTTTTAGATAACATCAAAGAAAATCATCACATTCCATCAAATTTGAAGATTTTGCTGGTCAAAAAACATCTCCATTATTTGAAATGATGTGGTTCTTACAAAAGTCTTGGAGAGTCTAGCGGCATGACTTATAAAACCATCTTGTTGGAATCATGTAATTTGTGGAAATCGAATTAGGGTATAATTGAGCGAATCGATTGTAGGATGGGTAAATGGTTAGATGGATAGATGTGCATTTGGGCAGATGGACATGTGGACATAAGGGTAAATGAACAGAGTGATCAATGAACAGACGGGGAGAAGAGTGGATTTTACTGATCGGCATACCTACTGAATGATTGATCGACTTGTAGACAGGTTTATTGATTGATAGCTTTGATTGATCGACAGATCGATCGATTAATAAATAAACACATAGATAGTGGAAGAACAAGAGAAACGAACATCTATTTAGTTATTGTACTCTCGAATGACATTATGCACTTGATGTTTTATTCATCTGAATGTAAATCAGAATCAACATCTAAACCGTTATATTATTTAACTACTTTGAGTTGTTTTGCACATTGTTGCAGTTTCGTTTTTTTGTTTCTAAACTTAAATAAAGTACCTCACATTTGACATATTCCTCTTTCTATCTATATCTTTATACATACATACATATATTATAATATATATATATATATATATATATATATATATATATATATATATATATATGCTTATTTATATTTAGCATGAATGTCACTTACCCAACTATTATATTGATTGCTCATGCAAGCAACATCAGCTTTATTATATTGTTTTAAAACACACTTGACTAGCGTACACGAACAACTGTCACTATTAATATTGAAATTTACTACCGACATGTTACTAAAGAACACTTATAATTGATTAAACCATGCAAATGTTTAATAAATGTACTGGTTTCGTAACATAAAACTTCTTTATCATTTATTTGTATATATACGGTGTTATCTAAGAAGCTTTTTTTTAAAAAAAATATTGATTTTATTATATTATATATACAGGACATTTTTGTTGTGTAAGGTAGATGGATAGCAAATAGCATTTTGTAGAGTAAAATTAAAATATCTGTCCTTTTTTTGAAAGAGATATTAATAATTAAAATAACTTCAATTGATTTGACAACATTGTCAGTTTTTTTTAAAAATTATATTTTGTTTGAAAATGTTACTATTTAAACAAAATGGATTCCCCGAAATTAACATTCTTTCTTGTGAAAAAAATATTTTTTTTATTTCCAAATCATTGTGTTTTTAATTTCGAAGATAGAAAAAATTGTTCGTTATATCCCAACTTACCATTAATGAATTCTTTTTTATATACATATATATATATATATATATATATATATATATATATATACAGGCTTTTCTAATAAGTACCTTATTTTTTGTTTTGAAATAAAACACAGATTTTGCGCTGAAATTTCAAGTTTCTTTATTGTGAATAATAGTCGGAGGGTATATAATTTATAAATGAAAAATGATATTGTGAAAAAGTGACCGTCACGTGCTTTCTTACAAGTGATCATTCTTTTGTTAAAATTTTCAATAACAACAGTATACAAGTAAGGCTCTACTTTCACCAATTATTCTTCGGATTTCTTCTTTTGGGTCGGAAATAGCTTTAGGATTATTGGCGCACACACTTTCCGCTTAACGTGGCCTCAAAAAATGTACTTTAACGGTGTTACATATATACAGTATCGCCGTGACCAATTAATGTCTCAATTTCTGGAAATAACACGTATATGAAATTTCGTTCAAAATAAATCAATTATTTCCAACCGTGCGACTTGTTGCACCATCCTGCTGGAACATGTTCTCCAGTTCAATATCATCCAGTTCTTCTCACAAAAAAATGGTTATCATGTTTTTGTATCTTTATCAATTAACAGTAATCGCTTTAACAGTCTGATTCTTAAAAAAGTAACAACAAAAGTGCGCACCAAACAATCACTCCTATATGCAATGGCTTTTCAACGATCACCCTCGGATGTTCTTCGCCGCAGATTCGGAAATTTTATCTGGTGGAATATATTTATAAAAATATATAAGATTATTAGAGTAATGAGTACTCTTCATCAATACAATACAACTTCTACTGATGAAAAAAAAACTACTATAAATAATTGATTTTTATAATAAGACAAAAACAGATGTTGACACATTGGACCAGCGGGTCGATACTTACACAGTAAAGAGGAAAATCAACTACTGATGATCATTATGTTTATTTTTCTATACAATTGACATATCTGGAATCAACGATTATGTTATGTGGCTAGAAATGGAACCGACTTTGAATAAAAATAAACTATTTCGAAGATGTTTGTTTCTGAAATAATTTGGATCTTAATTAGCGCATGAAGAAATACCGTGACGATCGAAGAAACTAACCGGTAGTGCATCATTTCACCATATCAACAACCTTCAGCAGGATGCTAATGTACCTGAAGACTTTTCACAATCATCCACTTCAACAGAAAAATCTAGTGTAAAAATTCTCAAGAGCTCGGTGTCAAATACCGTGTCTGAAAATACCGTAAAGCATATTCGGTATGTGAAAATTGTAAAAAATATATGTGTAGTGAACATAAAAATGCTGTATATTTTTGAGATAATTCTAGTGTATAAATGTGATAGCAGTAAATAATTTTAATAATTTACCTCTGAAAAATCATATAGATATCATCCACGAAAAATTCATAAGTTATTTCTTTTGAGGATCATATGAGTGTTAATATATTTTTTCTTGTAACCGACAAATTTGCAATTTTTATTTTGTTTGATAAAAGAATGTCCAATTAATCGAAAAATATTTGTTAAAAAAATGTAGGTTTCTTTCGCCCTTCTCGTCTTTAAATGGTTAAATCGCTCGTTTCTACACTTGATTATTATTCAACACATCATTTACATGTTTTTGTTCTTACATCATTCAATTTGAATAACAAATATTATTTAATTCAAAAAAAAATTGAATTGATTTTCAGTGTTTAATCAACAACAGTTCAGTGATTTATTAATGTTTATTCTATCTGTAACAGTTGTACATATCTATCTAAAATACATATTTCATTGTTGTTTTAAACAAGATAGAATAATTTGTATTTCTGGTTTTTCCCATACACATGAATTGATTTTCATCGAACGTGCACTCGTTTTTAAACAAACGTACATGTTTGTTTACAATAAGTGTATTCTTTTTTTTAAAAAAAAACCGGAAATTTTTTAAAATAAAATGCAATGAATGTCTTTTCAACATAATTTATTCATATGTTATAGTGGAGTTTTCATCCATTATTTCGGAAGCAATATGTGCACCAAATACGAATCTCTCTAGAGGATCGTAGAGAGAGTAAAAAAAAAAACGAAATAGATAAACGTACTGTGTAAGTGCTAGTGTGTAAATATAGAATTCCATTCGGTAATCTTCAACCGAACGCGTGGCCGTGGAATGAAAACGTTTTAATATATTATTCCCTGAACGCTAATAGTCAAGTTTTCGGATTATTGCATGTCTGTTGTACCGAAATTAAATTCTATACAACGGCAACTCTTTCAATGGTCGGATAGTAGATATGAAACAGTTTCAAGCCGCACTGATTTGCACGAAGCTTCGTTCTACTCATTTACCATTCAAGTATTCATAGTACGAAACCTGTAGAATATCAAGTCTATTTTCTATTTTTATTCGTTTGTGTTTTAAACAATGAACGTGGTGCTATTTTCAAATGTATTCCGACAAAGATAAGATAAATGTTTAATTAACTTTTTACAAATATACAATCAAAGAATTCATTTTTGAAAATACACATTTACAACTTATAATGTCTGCTTCTAGATATATGTATATATATATATATATATATATATATATATATATATATATATATATATATATATTGGGTCACCTATAAGTATCATAATATACATAGGAGATTCATCAAGAGAGATAGACTTTGAATAGGTAACTGTACATTTGTAAGCTTTACTTTATGGAAATAAATGATATTTATACCAAAAATTGTGTTTTTTTTTTGTTATCAATGATCTTTTATATTAACCTATATTTTTTTTAAAAAAAAAACATAATTTTTGATATAGCTATCATTTATTTCCATAAAGTAAAGCTTATAAATTTACAGTTACTGAGGTTATAGTGCGATTTTTTAAGTTCTTCAAAATAGGTGTCTACTTTGGCTAATACCTGCTAATCTGTGATAAACTTGTTATCAGAAAGGAATGTCTTCAGCTATGGAGGGATATGGAAGTCGAAGGGGGCCAGGTCTAATGAGTATGAGGTATGAGGAAACAATTCGAGGCTAAGACCATGGATTTTTGCGGATGTTTGTATCGAGAAATGATCCGGAAACTTATCGCAATGAAACATTTTTTTGCATTGTATTCTGGGTCGTTTTCTATTGATGGCGGCTCGTAAATTAGCCGATAGGGTACAGTAATACGCGCTGTTGATTGTATTTTCCTCTTTCAAATAATC